>JAWPHD010008939.1:0-109600 GCA_037043455.1 Cyrtodaria siliqua | reverse complement strand
TTCTAAACCTACTGATGACGAGGTATGTATATAACTTACATATGTTGAGAATCCAACTATATAGACACAATATAAACAGCTTTAACCAGCCAGGCTAAACCCCAAAACTGGAGCATTAAATTAAGAGTTACAAACTCATAATTCATCTAACGCATATTCAATCACGGTCATTTTAAGAACCCGTTAATAAATCTTTTAATTGGTACATATACATTACTATATGACCTGAACACCTGGATAGAGTTTTGATAAACAGTTTTGTAGTATAATTTTGCCATTAATTGGCGGGATAGCTACTTTAACAACACTTATTGAGCTTGTTCATATATATATATGGATGCGATTATTCATGGCGGTGTTATGGCCTTAGAGTTGGAGAAATGTTCAATATTTGATAATGAACACTGGGTTCAAATCCTGCTGGAGTCAAAAAATGATTCTCCCTTTCTTATGAACATTTTTTTCCAATAAGAAGCCTTGGTTAATGGGTTCAAATCCCAGTGGGGCAGATGTTTTTTTAAACTGCTTTTGTCTGTAATAATCTTTTTCTTTATTTTTCTCAAACGTAGCCAGCAAAGGGATATAAGCCCTCATGGTCCTTGGGCCTCTCGTTTCTTTTAGGTTTGTTTAGGTGTCTGTGAGGTTTGTTTAGGTGTCTGTGAGTAGGTTTGTTTAGGTGTCTGTGAGTATCAAGTTTGTAGTTAAAAGGTCAAGGTCACAGTGAAGTTTAGTCCAATGCGACAAATCTTAGTGATAATATAAACACACATCCTCACATCAGTGTAAACACTTATCTTTCATTGTTATTGTACTGATTTTGCACAAATACTAACATAAACCCTTCGTATTTGATAAAAATGTGCGTGTGGGTGAGTAATGTTGACACTCCAATAAACTACAGAAAACATGAAATGTATCCTATACTATTGAAACGATTTGAATAGATTCAGAACACTTACTGTTTAGCTATATTACTTACAAACCGTTTGTTATCTAAATGCAGTTTACAAGGAAGAAACATGGAAATTCCATGAAAACCAAATTTTTCTTAAAAGGGACCGCATGCAATCAGGAAGAATAATGGGTGTCACTCCAAATACTAGTTAAACCATCATGTGTATCAGTTGCATATTCAAGGTACAGATAGATGCACTAAACTAGGCGCCATTTAAGAATCAATTTAACTAATGAAATCAATTTAGTTAATGAAATCGATAAAACTCGACAACTCACCAAATTCTTGTTGCACAAATTATTAATATATTTAATAATATGCACAGTTGCAAGCAATATGAATGCCATATGAATTAATATTTATGATTTAATAACAAAATAACACCGAGTCGTTGTGTTTTCCAGTCCAGACATGTTCATATTAATAATTCAACCATACTAAGTATGTGGTTTATTTTATGCATGTGCACATTTCATACGAAACACAAGCACATAATGAGAGGTTTCTCTTGTATTTGTACTGGCACCAATTACTTTTAATTGAAAAAATGAAATTAATCATGCTTGCAAACCATTTTTTTCATTTAAGTAACAGCAACCTTGACCTTGATCCCAGTGACCTCAAATGCAATCCCAAGTTTTCTTTCCATATAAGCATCCAAGTCTACACATTAAGGGTCGCTTCAAAATCATCTCACTAACTCAAGTTAAAAAAAAAATTCTTCTATTTTTAAGTAACATCGACCAGTGACTTCAATTGCAATCCCAATCTTCCTTTCCATATAAATTAAGCTAACTACACACCAAGTTTTGTTCCAATAACTTATTCCTAACTTAAGCTTTTTTTCTACTTTCAGTAACAGTGAACTTGACTCAAGTCACTTCAAATGCGATCCCAACTTCGTTTCCAACTCAGCTACTTAAATACCAAGTTTCGTATTTATATCTCTTTCCGAAATTACTTTATTGCCCGGAAACCATTTCTAATTTTAGGAACACTGTGACATTGATCCCAGTGACCTCATAAGCAATCCCCAGCTTCCTTTCCATGTCACTGATATGTGAAAAGACAATTGTTATGTTGTGTTCTTGCTTTCTGCATGTTCTCCCAATGTGCGCTAAGTTTCACCTGATTATCTTAAAGGGTTTTAGAGCTATGTTGAAGAAAAGAGACATAAAAAGGGAAATAATTTGATATAAAATCAACCTAGAGTTATAGTTCTCGAGTTCTGTAAGTTGTCTAAGTGTGTTCTTCATCTGTATAGTTTCATGCGAACGTGGAACGTGATTACCTTATATGGTTTCAGAGAAATGCTTTGAATGCTTTGTGGGGTGGGGCGGGGGTGGGGTGGGGTGGGTGGGGTGTTGGTTGAGTTCTGTAAGTTGTCCAAGTGTGATCTTCATGTGTGTGGAACATTGTCTACTTGTAGCAGTGAGCTCAATGCTCAACTTTATAGTGCCATCACACTGGAAAATCACAACTGTACGTGACCACTATTTTTAGATATGAATGCCTGCACCCAAGCTTCTGTTATCACAACTGTACGTGACCACTATGGTTAGCTATGAATGCCTGCACCCAGGCTTCTGTTATCACAACTGTACGTGACCACTATGGTTAGATATGAATGCCTGCACCCAGGCTTCTGTTATCACAACTGTACGTGACCACTATGGTTAGATATGCATGCCTGCACCCAAACTTCTGTTATCACAACTGTACGTGACCACTATGGTTAGATATGAATGCCTGCACCCAGGCTTCTGTTATCACAACTGTACGTGACCACTATGGTTAGATATGAATGCCTGCACCCAGGCTTCTGTTATTATAAAGGATTGCACCCATTTACCCTCAAGTCTTACTTAGGATACTTACTTGACATGCTACCGACAACAAATGGTCAACCCACAGAATACACACGTTTTGTATAGTTCTTAATAGTTTATTTGTTTTTCGGTAACTGTATTTATAAAGCTAATTCTAACTAACTGAAGTATGTCATCAAATCAATAATGTAATTTTAATGAGTTCTGTCTATCTCTGAACCTTCTTTGTATATAATATACTAGTATATGAAAAAATAAGATGATTATTTTTTGTTTGTTTTCATCACCGACCACCACTTTCATCACATAGATTGTGGTTTAGGAGTGCAATAAAGCCATGAGATAATTATCATAATACACGTGTAATAAATATACAAATGAAGGCTGAGTCAGCGCTCAGTCTTTACGATTCAGCTCTGTTTGGAATTGGAAATGCCTCAGTGATTTCTGTTACCGTTAAAAATACCGGATTACGGAAATCGATGAGGCATTTCCGTTTTTCGAACAGTATGGAGAAACAGAAACACCATTCAAATTCATCATACGAAAGCAATGTATAAAGGCAGCTGCATTAATAAATGTATGTCATGTGCCATTTTTGGAGTTGTGAAGTCCATCTGGTCCTATAGTTATATATATATATATATATATCACAGAAATGTATGTAAATATGTAGATACCGGCTTGCATCATATGAATTTTCTTAACTGGTCCATGACAAACTCAACTAGACCAATTAGCTAAAATGGGCTAATATGACCTTAACTGGGCCAGTATGGATACTGACCCTGGCCCAAGTTGAGCTCATATTGGCCCATTTGCACATGCATATGACACAGAAATCATCCGACATTTGGCATTAATGATAGAAGAGTTTATTAATAATTTTTAGCACTGTACATATTCCACACCAACAGGAGCAATACCTAAAGGTATTTTTTCATGTAATTTAAATAACATTTCATTGAGCAACTCTTTCAAGAAAGTTTTTGGCTTAAAGACATAAAATAAAGATAAGTAGCACTTTTCCATTAACATCACTGCATACATTACACACGAAACCGTAGATGAAAAACATCTCATTTATCTGAAACAATTTTTCTAGCAATAAGTTCTTTCATGATTTCGTTACTGCCTCCATAGATCATCTGAACACGTGCATCTACAAATGCACGTGCAATAGGATACTCCCACATGTATCCCCATCCACCATGTAACTGCAGGCACTCTGTAGCAACTTTGTTCTGCAGCTCTGAACACCTGTTAACAGATTGAGACCAGCATATAATGCAAGACACTTTCTCACATAATAACATAATTTTATATTTATATTTTGGATAATCCACTAGGGGCACAAGTGGTATAGCCCAACGTCAATGACGTCAGGTTAAGGCACGTTTTCTTACTTTATGAGGTATAAGAAAATAGAATCTCACATTTGTGCTTATTTATAATTGTAGTCAAGCTGTCAAATCAAAACATTTCTGACAACTCGCTGAATAATTTTCATAACCAGTGAGCTTCATAAGACCTTCTGCATCCATTATACTCGAAGCTTGATTGTCAAGTCAGATATATTTATAAATAATTTGTTTTACCATATGAAGCAATTCCCTATCATATGGGGAGTCATAAATCATGATCCCTATCATATGGTGAACCTTAAATTGTGATCTCTATCATATGGTGAACCCTATTCATATGGTGAACCTTAAATCGTGATCCCTATCATATGGTTGAGTTACAATTCGTGGTCCCTATACAGACAGTGAACCTTAAATCGTGATCCCTATCATACGGTGAGTTACAATTTGTGGTCCCTTTTCACACGGTGAACCTTAAATCATATGGTGAACCTTAAATCGTGATCCCTATCATATGGTGAGTTACAATTCGTGGTCCCTATTCATACGGTGAACCTTAAATCGTGATCCCTATCATATGGTTAGTTACAATTCGTGGTCCCTATTATACAATGATTCATAAATCGTATATATCCCTAACATATCCTGTCACAGAGCCGTAAGTCGAAGTGTTTACAGCTCATCATTGTTGTCCTTGGAATAATTAATAACTTACCAGTATTTGGCCATGGATGCGGACACCGAGTCGAGTCCTTTCGTATTGTGTATCTCCAGACAGCTGTCAGTGAAAGCCCGTCCTACACATATTGATGTCTTCAGCTCGGCCAACTTGTGTTGTACTGTCTAAAACAATAAGAAAATTACTTTTAATGACTTGTTAAACACACAACAGAAAGATTTTCCCAGTTGGGAAATGAGTTTCTGGTTAGGAACTGGACTCTACTGTGATGCTCTCGATTATTGGTAATAACCTATTGCAAAAATTAAGAAGCTGGAGACCATGTTTGACACTGAATCAAAAATAAATTGTGTTAAGACAACTACATGTTTTGCCAATCATTTTGTTATCAACAGGTTCAAAATCAATACCACTTACTGTTTTTTGAGTAGTCACCACAAAATGTATTTTCAGCTACGGTGGCCATCTTGAAAATTCAGGTCAACCTAATTTTTACTTAATAGGATTAACAAAGAAACCAAGAGCAACAATCCTGATAAGTTTCATGGCAAATGAAGTAGCCTGCATCAAGTAATTTCAGAGGAATAGCCACCACAAAACATATCAGATCAGTAGTGCTAAAAAGTAATATACCCTCAGTATATTAAAAAGCAACACTTGGTATTTTTTAAATTTCTAGAGATGTTAAAGTAAATATTTTTAACTGAAAGAAGTAGAGCAAATCTTATGCAACTGTTTATCACCATATGTTAACCTTTGGGACAAAGAGACTTGTGTACTAACATAAAATACAATCTTGAACAGCGGACTAGCGTAATCAAAAATCCAAAATGTATAAATCCCGTTACTAAGAGTTTTTGACACCGTAATCATAAATCTAATTGAAGCGGACAACAAACAATGACCAGGCCTCCTAGCAGGCTCAGATAAAAATAAAGTGTTTTTTTTTATAATAAATTAAAAAAAATTTAAGAATGATTTCTGCAAAAATAAAGTGTAAACTCATGGTAATCAAACTCGTTATACACACCTGAAGATTTGATATGGTTTTCCCAAAGGCTTTTCTCTGTTTGACATAGGTCCTGGTCTCCTCCAGCATCCACTCACACGAGGCCTGGGCCATGTCCGCGATAATCAATCTTTCCTGGGGAAGCTCCTGCATGAGGTAGTAGAAACCTTTGTTGGCCTCACCAAGGAGGGCCGTGGATGGAAGCCGAAGATCCTCGAAGAACAGTTCTGCTGTATCCTAGCATAAATCAGAATTGAGTTTTAGTTTTACAGCCCAGCATATCTGTTGTGTGTGTGGGTGTGGGTGGGTTTGGTGGGTGGGGGTGATGCTCAAAGCTTAACTTTATAGTGTTACAAACTGGAATACCCCATCGTAGTCACGTGGTCATGATATCCCAGTCACATTATACTGACACCAGCCTGTCCAGTCATAGCACTAACCTTTATATGTCGAGTTTCATGCCATTTTTGTGAAGTGGTAGGAGTGACCCTGCCGAGGACTGAACCCATGACCTCTCATGTGAGGCGGACACTCTAAGTTCAGCTATGGTTCTATATAAAGTATGGATAAATAGATGCCCCTGATTCATCATCATGTCAAAAGTATATTTCAAAATTTACATCACCAAGCGTTGGATTGTTCACCCACTAACAGGGAACGTGAGCTGGGTTTAGACCGTCGTGAGACAGGTTAGTTTTACCCTACTGTATCCCCACGTTTCTTTGATGTCTGAATGGCATTTTACGTAATTTTAGCACATGTTAGGCCATATATGACGGTCGATTTGTTTGTGGTAGAGGCAGACATACCCACTTTTCCTGGGTTGAACCAGTAGTGTATATCTCCTGCCATCTGAAAAAATCAACACTTCTCATTTCACAAGTCGACCTCCCAGCGGGATATAAACTCACAGCAGACGAGAAGTTTTCAAACACTGCATCTTTAACATCCCGGTCACCGAGGCTCTGACAGAGTAACCTGTTTTTTGGTAGGGTTACTTCAGTATTGTGTTGTGGGGGGAAATCAATCTTTATAAGAAATTGTATGATATGTTACAATTTGTAGCTAAAGTAGCTTCGGAATCCAGACTGTAACCGTAACCTTTGATATTATTAGTGTATTGACTAGACTAGTGTCACTAATGAAACAATGCAAAGTTTAATGAAGAAATATGACGATATGAAAAAGTTGCAAGATATGTTATCAATTTGTTTTTTACTTAGCCCTTAACCCGCTAAACATGATTATAAGCCTTTGTGTCCATTGTAAACCCGGATCAGCCTGGGAGTAACTTGCAGGCTGATCCGGGTTTACAATCTCCAGCTGCTGATCAGTCATTTCCCCCAAAACACCCCTTTGTCACATAAATGGAATGGTCTTAATTCAAAGAAAGGACAATCCATTATATATATGTAGCGAGTTGAGGGTTAACACTTTCTCCATGACATTCTGATATTGGTATGATTATATGCCTTTTGTCAAAGACTAGTTTGATAAAGAAAATAATCATTATAGAAATGTAATGCTTTAACTTTTAACCCGCTACATAATTATATATAATGGATTGTTCTTTTTTTAATTAAGACCATACCATTTATGTGACAAAGGGGTGTTTTGGGGGAAAATGACTGATCAGCAGCCGGACGCAAAGGCTATTATAGTTGTGCTTAGCGGGTTAAGGGTTAAGTTTTGGTTCAATTTTTTTTTTTTGAATCCATACTGTGAACTTGACCTTTTGATATGGGTATGGTTACCGGTAGTTGACTTCCGTCCATGACTACACATATGCAAAGTTTGACGAGGATATATAGAGATGAAAAAGTAACACTGATGTCAAGTTTTGGTCAGGTTTTCTGATGGACAGAACGCACAGACAGACAATACAAAGACCAGAAA
This sequence comes from Cyrtodaria siliqua, assembly GCA_037043455.1. Classification (NCBI taxonomy): domain Eukaryota; kingdom Metazoa; phylum Mollusca; class Bivalvia; order Adapedonta; family Hiatellidae; genus Cyrtodaria; species Cyrtodaria siliqua. Next base: position 101,868 of record JAWPHD010008939.1, on the reverse strand, counting down.
CAATCAGCATGATATCACGATGACGACAGTTATGTTGATTTAATGCTTGCATACAAGTTCTAAAAGACTTGACCTATCTGACAGTTATAAATCACAAAATAGTGCACATATTCTGAGTATTTAAAAGTGTTTTTCACCTGAGCTTTAAATCCTATTTTCTGAAGTTTCTTGCCCTTGATGAATCCCTTCATCCCTTCTTCAACCAGAAACAGACTGATACCGTGGGCGGCTGATTTTGCCGTAGGGTTGGTCACAGCCACAACAATGACCACGTCCGACATGAAACCGTTAGTTATAAACACTTTACTGCCATTGAGTATCCAATCATCCCCATCCTTCTTGGCATTGGTGCGTATTCCTTGAAGGTCACTGAAACAGACAGGTTTTTGGTGAAAAATAGTTAATACTCAACCATAATAGGCTAGATCTGATAACAAGAGCTTTTGGAATACAGCGTGCTCGACTTTCGTTTGTTTGTATGGTGTTTTACGTCATTTTCAACACATGTAAGGTTATATATGATGGTCGATTTCTTTTGGGGTGGAGGCAGACCACCCACTTTTCCTGTTTAGAACCAGTACTGTACACCTCCCGCCATCCGTAAGAATCGACACTTCCTCACTTACAAGTCGAGCTCCCAGTGGGATTCGAACCCGCAGCGCTGGGAGACGAAGGTTTACACAACGTCGTTAACCATTTGGCCACGGAGACGCTCTGCTCGACTTTCGAGCCTTTGTCTATTTATCGGGAAACTAAGTTGAAAAGGGGGCATATTTCTGTTAAAATTCATAACAGAGTTAAGGCACCTGTCTGTACGATTTCCTTTTATGCAAGTGAATGTGTGTAAAGTTTCATTGGATTCCTTTAAAAGGTTTCTGAGATGTGAGCTTAATATAAAAGATTAACTGACACAGGGTTCGACTATAACGGGGTTCCGGGGGCCCGAGGCTTCTTGATTTTGGGGAGGAATTCTAGTTTCTAAAAATTTAGGATTCTGATGGGACACCTTATTTTATCAGTCAGTAAATTAATGAAACTATGATTAATAATCAATCGATCAGGACAATTGCGAAGACCATACTCATGATGATGGGCTGGCAATCAAGTCGTGATCTATACCAACCATCACATTGGCGGAAAATATCTAGGTCATATGCAATTTTGACCAATCGAATACAGAAATATTCCATTAATATACATATTTATTGACACCACTAGAGTTTACTTATTACGACAACCTTAAATCAAAACAAAATGAGCGGCCCTGGATTGTTTTGAGAAAAAATGCAAAGGTTTTTAATATACTCAAAGCACTCGTTTCTTGATGCGATTTGATGAGGTATTAAGTGTATTTCATTGTTGAAGTATGAAATAATTGTACATGGATGTACATCTTTCCCAATTATGTTGCTAAACTTAGCGATATATATGCGTCTTTTTTTGTATGTCACTGGTTTTCGCGATATAAAAAACCACGTAAGAAAATGGATTTTAAAAATATTTCCAGAACCTGTTTTAAAACAGCCTATAACCCTGAAAGCTTTCTAATTTAAGTAAGGCATTAATTTTACAAGTAAAAATCACCTCAGATGGTGTATCTTAGAATTAAACAAGAGGCCCAAGAGGGCCTGTGGACGCTCTACTGGCTAAAGATAAAGTTTATGCACAAGGGGCCATAACTCTTTCAAATATTGTTCAACCAGAACATGGTGATGACATACGCAACTAGGCTTGGTGCTGATTGTCCCTGACAAGTTTCGTTGAAATCCAGCCAGAAGTTCAGGAGAACTAGTCTGTACAAAGTTAGTGTATTAAAACTTTTAAGGGGTCATAACTCTGCCAAAATTCATTCAACCACAACGATAGGTGCAACTAGGCTGGGTACTGATCATCCCCATCAAGATTCGTTGAAATCCAGCAAGGAGTTCAGAACAGACTAATCTGGACAACGTTTCTCTATTAAAACCTTTAAAGGGCCATAACTCTGACAAAAATCATTTAACCCGAATATGGCGAAGCATATGCACAACTAGGCTTGATACTGATCATCCTTGTCAAGTTTCGTTAAAATCCAGCCAGGGCTTCAGGAGAACTAGCTGGAAAATGTTTGTGTATCAAAAACCTTTAAAGGGCCATAACTCCACCAAGAAGAGGGCCAAGATGGCCCTAAATCGATCACCTGAGTACTGGCACATTAGGAAACTTCTTCGAAATCTTATGGTCATATACAATATGTGCAAGTTTGGTTAAGATTGTTCAAGAAATGTGGGCTCTGTTGAGTTTTTCCCTATACAAGTCTATGTAAAACATGACCCCTGGGGTGAGGCCAAATGTGACCCCACGGTGACCATTTTAATAAACTTGGTAAAGGACCATGAGAGTATATGTAGTAAATGCAAAATATTAAACCTATGGCTCTTGTAGTTCCAGAGAAGAAGACTTTAATGAGTTTCCTATATAAGTCTATGTAAAACTGTGACCCATGGGGGCGGGGTCAAATTTGACCCCAGGGTCACCATTTGAACAAACTTGGTAGAGGACCATAATCTTATAGTAAATACAAAATATTAAACCTCTGGCTCTTGCAGTTTCAGGGAAGATTTTTTTTCCTCCTATATATATGTCTATGTAAAACTGTTACCCCCGGGGCGCGGCCAAATTTAACACCAGGGTCACCATTTGAACAAACTTGGTAGAGGACCATAAGCTGATGCTACATGTAATACATGAGAGCTCTGTGCCATGTGGTTCCAGAGAAGAAGATTTTTTTCAGTTTTTGCCAATACAAGCCTAAGTAAAACTGTGACCCCCAGGGTGGGGTCAAATGTGACCAATGGGTCACCATTTGAACAAACTTGGTAGAAGACCATAAGCTTATAGAAAATGCAAAATATTAAACCTCTGGCTCTTGCAGTTTCAGAGAAGAAGATTTTTTAAGTTTTTCCCTATACATGTCTATGTAAAACATGTGACCCTTAGGGCGGGGTCAAATGTGACCCGAGGGTCACCATTTGAACAAACTTGGTAAAAAACCATAAGCTTATAGCAAATGCAAAATATTAAACCTCTGGCTCTTGCAGTTCCAGAGAAGAAGACTTTTTTCAGTTTTTCCCAATACAAGCATTTATGTAAAACTGTGACCCCCGGGGCGGGGCCAGATGTGACCCCAGGGTCACCATTTGAACAAACTTGGTAAAGGACCATAAGCTTATAGCAACAGCAAAATATTAAACCTCTGGCTCTTGCAGTTTCAGAGAAGAAGATTTTTTAAGTTTTTTCCTATACATGTCTATGTAAAACATGTGACCCTTGGGGCGGGGACAAATTTGACCCCAGGGTCACCATTTGAACAAACTTAGTAGAGGACCATAAGCTGATGCTACATGTAATACATGAGAGCTCTGTGCCATGTGGTTCCAGAGAAGAAGATTTTTTTCAGTTTTTCCCTATACAAGCCTATGTAAAACTGTGACCCCGGAGTGGGACCAAATGTGACCCCTGGGTCACCATTTGATCAAACTTGGTAGAGGACCACAAGCTTATAGCAAATGCAAAATATTAAACCTCTGGCTCTTGCAGTTTCAGAGAAGAAGATTTTTTAATTTTTTCCCCACACATGTCTATGTAAAACATGTGTCCCTTGGGGCGGGGCCAAATGTGACCCGAGGGTCACCATTTGAACAAAATTGGTAAAGGACCATAAGCTTATAGCAACAGTAAAATATTAAACCTCTGACTCTTGCAGTTCCAGAGAAGAAGATTTTTTTCAGTTTTTCCCTTTACAAGCCTATGTAAAACTGTGACCCCCGGGGTGGGGCCAAATGTGACCCCTGGGTCACCATTTGAACAAACTTGGTAGAGGACCACAAGCTTATAGCAAATGCAAAATATTAAACCTCTGGCTCTTGCAGTTTCAGAGAAGAAGATTTTTTAATTTTTTCCCTATACATGTCTATGTAAAACATGTGACCCTTGGGGCGGGGACAAATTTGACCCCAGGGTTACCATTTGAACAAACTTAGTAGAGGACCATAAGCTGATGCTACATGTAATACATGAGAGCTCTGTGCCTTGTGGTTTCAGAGAAGACGATTTTTTTCAGTTTTTCACTATATGTCTATATGAAAAACATGCAAAACCTCAATATACAAACTTTGGACCCCCGGGGCACGGTCATTTTTTACCCCGGGGACTTTATTTGAACATACTTGATAGTCTAGGCGTTGGCGATCATTTTAAAAGAAAAACTGTTGAAATCTATCCAGCGGTTCTGGAGAAGAAGATTTTTTAAGGTTTCGACCATATATAGTAATGGCAGCCATCTTGGATGTAGCGCTGACCTAATTTTAACAAATCTTAAAAGCATTCATCTGAGGATCATCCATGTGAAGTTTGGTCAAAATTAGCCAAGCGGTTTCTGAGGAGGTCGTTTGAAGAAAAGTTAACGGACGACAGACAGACGACTGACAACAGCTCTGCTGGCCCTTGGCCAGTAGAGCTAAAAATATTGAGGGGAGGTCCCCCTGCCTACCACCCCCTCGAAATCCCCACCATCCCCTACCCCAAACTGCGCTGTTTGCGCCAACGCCAGAAAAAATCCTGGGGAGAACCCTGTCATCGTAACAAAAATTTTGCTCGCGAGGTGTCACGTGATCAAAGGGCCGAGTCACGTGATTCAATGTGCAGGACAGCGGTGTCTGCGGCGCAGATATTATCAAAAACTAATTGCAATAAAGCCACACGCATTTATGTAGGAGGAACCGCAAAATATAAGAGTAGGTATTCCTTTGGGATACCTGGGTGCAGTAGTTAGTGCCAAACCCGGGTGACACCGATGCCAAGTAAAATAGCTTACATTTTCTTCAAAAAATTGAGCTAAAAATCAGAGAATGTTTCTACAATCATGTCAGCCATGAACCATGTGTTCAATACCCAGCCATGACTGTCTGTCTAGGACTATTCCATTTAAACATACCCAGGACTCCAGGAAGGCAATTTAATAAACATCTATGGGTTAACCCTATTGTTCTGATATTTGGTTCTTTAAACTCACTTTTTCATCTGCATGTATGGTTAGGTGTTCAATTTCAAAAGTGCCTTCCTGGGGTCCCTTATATGTCTTAATGGACAGCCCTTATTTATGACAACAACAACATTCCTGAATCTTGTTTCCATGTAAACGCACACAATATTGGTATAAGTAACTTCTATCAATCAAAAGACATCACATGACCACTAAATTGATGTGTACCAAGTTTTCGTCAGGAAGAAATCGTGTAAGGTTTTGGAGTTATGCTTCTGAAATACTTTTTTAGGTAAAACATTTACCAAGATTCATGAAGATACGTGTACATGTCCACTAACAATTTTAGATTCATATTCCAGAAATAAAATTGACTAACTGAAGGGCAGACTTACACACAACAACTGTATATCCCTGGAAAACATTTTGCGATGGATAACTAGGTTAGTTGCTAAAATATCATACCCGAATTTGGATAGGCAAATGTTGGATAGGCAAAAATAACAAAACCTTATCTCAGTGATCTCTGAGATTAAAGTTAATTAATATTATTTTAATGGTACAAACTACTAAGTTGGTACACTGGTCAGAGGGCAGGGGGTGTCTCGAGGTAAAGCTATGTTAGAACATATTTTTCTCCATCATGCTGATACAGACAATCATATCTATACTGAAAAGAAAAAGAAACGCAAAATGGGTATTTCCGTTATATATTGTATGTTTAATATGCTACTGCTAATCGAATGGTACAGGGCAACATTAGGCCTATCTTTTGGGAAAGAAGGTTTAAACAGCACGGAACACACAAATGGTTACCCCTTTAAAGTTTCATTATCGACAGAATGCGCATTTGGCTCAAGCAGGTGAGCAAACTTAGGCTTTAAATGGTGCAATCTCTTAACATTAAACACAATACTGAAATGGCTTGACTTTTTCAAGCGAAACTTCAACATTTATGAATGTTGTGTAACAAACTATACTTTGATTAAAAAGTCTATTAGATGACAGAGTTAATTGTCATTTCTGTAATTAGTTGTAGCCCCTTTTTGTACAAAACACGTTGAGATATATCTGGAATATTACGTGGAATTAGGTATGTATAATATTGTAGTATGTATAGGCAATTTTTTGATCATGCGTTTCTTTTTCCTTTCGGTAGATATATTTCAGAACCTTGTAAAAAGCATACACCCACCTTCCGGCACCTGGTTCTGTCATGGCAATAGCTCCGATGCATGTTCCTGCTGTCATGGCTGGAATGAACTTCTTGATCTGTTCCGGTGTACCATAGTGACTGATGTATGGCATCACAATGTCTGAATGTAAAGCAAACCCTGGCCCAGAACAGTTCACATACATTCTGAAAATTTAAAATAGTATTTTATCATTCTAAAGAACAGGGAAATAAAACACTACATGTATTAAAATAATTATTACAAATATAAATTAATACAATTTTAAAACATTTTTTTTCTGGAAAAAAATGAAGGTTTTCCCGAAGTGGGAAATCAAACCCTGATTGCTACATGATGAAAACAAAGACTGTCAACCATTTGATCACATGCTATGAGGACAAAGTTAAATTATCTCAGTTTTTTGTCTAAATTTAAACTAATATGTTTATGGTTTGCCAGACCAGTTTCAGTATATACAATTAGTGTGGTAACAAAGTCATGGGTAGTAAACAGTCTATCATAATACCACGGCCTTTTTACCCTTCTTTGCAGAAGTTTGTATCTAGCCCCTTCTCCGCCAAAATTTATTTTAAAATCATGCAGATTTCCCCATCTTTTAAACTTACCTTGGAAATTTCATTCCCCATTTATGGAACCTTTTCCACAATTAAGGGCGAAAGTTACCTTCCCCAAAACGGGTAAATAGGCCCTGAATATCATAATAATTTAACCAAACAGAGAAAAGAAGAAAAAAATTGAGAAATGTATTTATTGTTTATCTTACTTGCTTGTACATGTCTATTTAATGAGAGCACCGTCTAGCGAAGCATATACGCTCATCGTATAACATACCTGGTATGAACTAATGTAAAATCATGGAAAGAAGTTGGCTTTCTCCCCTTTTACATAGCACTTTAATGGTTCTGCAAGATACTCAACACGAACAATTATTCCCTGGAGAAAAAAAGATTAGAAGTTTAAAAAAGAAGGATATTAAGGCATTTTTAACTAAAGTAGGGAAAAGTAAGGAGGCTACAACAAACTAGGGAAACATAAGGATGCCAGAAAGACTGCTCACTGTTCTTCCCATGTTATAGCTGTGGACAACACGTCACCTCCTATTCCACCGTGGTCAGCGTTTGTATTCACGCCCAACAATCCTTGTGTTCCTGCCTTTTCCCATACCTAAACATATAGAAGTGAATTAGACTTTACACAATATTAGGGCCTGAAAGAGAAGCAACAACTCAACCACTGTACTTGACTACTCTCAATTGCCTATTAAAGGGAATGTAGGCATACAACCAAACACTCATTATCATTTAGAGTTCTGAAAAACTTGGGAAAAGGTGAAAGAATTACCAAAATAGGATGATAAACAAAGATGATATGACCATTTGAAAGTTGTACTAAAATGGATATGGGAGCCGCCATATATGGCATATTTATAAATATCATTTAAAGCAAAGAAAATCACTGCAAATGAATGCAAAATCCTTTCCTGGTCCTATACCGGTAATGCATTAATACCCTTAATCATACATGTACATATTTTTCATACAGTTTCTGTTACGGTATTTCTTTTCCTATAAACCAGTAAAGTATCATATTCATTAATATTCCAGAAATATATAATGGTCACTTAGATTTATCATGTCATAACTCTCAAAATGGCAGCTTCCATATTGGTTTCAACAGGACCGTTAAATGGTCATATCTTCTTTGTTTATTATCCGATTTTGATAATTCTTTCTCCTTTTTCCAAACTATCAATATTAAAGGTTGTATGGCTGTGGGGCTATATACCCTTTAAGACATTTTTACCATTAAAGGGACAAACGGCAATCTGGAAGTATTTATCAAGCATTAATAATTAGCTCCTCAATTTATTTATCTATTATCATTTTGACTTTAATCCTGCTTGTTGACAATTAAATAAAAGGTTATTTTATTATACAATTTGGAGTTGTCAATTTGTCTTCGTTATTCTAGAAAAGGTTACACTAGTTTATTGGTGCAATGTCATTAACAACTAATGTGCAAAAACAATTTTCTGCGAACTATACAAATTTTTAGTTATAATTATTTATAAATATGTAAGTTATGTAGAACAACTAATGGGACACCTTGACTTTAAAAACAGTACACGATTGTTGTGTGATTAAAATGTTAAAATGCTGATCGAGAAATTGAAATTGTGTGGCGCTTCAAATGTTTATGCAGCTGTGGAACTAAGTCTGGATTAGTGCACTGACAAGCTGACATCATGAGGCCATATATGATGAATTCTTTAGCCAATATGTTACTGCCAAATCTACATTTTGTTAAGACTGTCATTGATAGAAACTATATCAATTTATCATCGATTCTGTTCAGACAATCGATATATTGACACATTTTTCCGGAAATCGATTCAAACAGGAAAAAGCATAATGATAATAAATGCCGTTTTGTTTTGGGATTTCCTCGCGATTTTTTTTTTAACGAAACTAAGCCGCCAAATAACGGCAAAATTATACTTACAAAATGTTTGTCAAAACTCTATCTAGGTGTTCAGGTCATATAATGATGTATATGTGCCAACTAAAAGTATATTTTTTTCATGGGTTGTTAAAGTACCCGTGATTGAATATGCGTGAAATGAATAGAGTTGGTAACTCCTAATTCAACCGTCCAGTTTAAGGATTTGGCTCGGCAGGTTAAAGCCGTTTATATTGTGTCTATAGAGTATGGATTCTCAAAATATGTAAGTTATGTATATACCTCATCAGCAGGGTTAGAAACGGTTTACATCTGCTGTAAAATTTGCCTGTTAATGGCGAGATAGATAATTTAAACCGAAAATAGGTGCGCTGTGAAATAATTCTGGTAGCACAAATTGTATCCTTCATCTTCTAAGTTTCTTTTCTGTTTTTTTTTTAATATACTTATCTCGAAACGATGTTTTAAAAAAACACTTCTAACTTGTAGCAGCGATTGTTTTCCTGACAAAAGCAAATGAATTTATGTAAAAAAGATTAATTTATTTTATTTTGAACAATTAATAATTATAAATGCCTAGTTTAGATTGAAAAGATAAGCAAACTACCATACATGCTTCAAAGAGTATATTTGAAATGTTGCTACACCCATTTAAAAGCAATATATACATGTTTAACATCCGAAATGCTTAAAATGCTCGAGCAAGTACAGCTGTAACCATTTCAAACGATATATCGTTGATATTTTCCCTTAGATATATCGATATGGTCGATACGTTTCACACCGTATCAATGACAGCTCTACATTTTGTGGACTTCATTCTAATGCAAACTGATGATGTAATATACAAATGTTATATTCATTATAACAGTACGTCCAGATTATTTACATTTGCTACTAGATTATACATCTACCCTTACTTGATCACTCGGAGGTACTGTCCCTTCCCTAAAATAGAGAGATTCTGCGAGGATTTGTTTTTGAAATGCTATGACACCGACAGAGATTACGTGTTCAATCTTTGCACACTAGAACCAGGTTTAAAACACCAAAGATCTGGTGGTCATTTATCTTGCCTTTACCTGTTTATAACTTAACTGTAATTTCAAAATTCTCACATACAAGCAGTTGTAGTACTCACTGTAGATGAATGATCGACTTATGTCGTGACACTACCTGCCTGGAGAGGATTGTGCAGGCATTATTTTTAATGAACTAAAAACATACATAAATGATTTTAATACTTATTCTGAAATTGTTACTTACCTCTCGGCTGACTTGACCATTTTTCTCCCATCTGCAAATAGATATGTTTACTTACAAATGGTTAATAACAATAGAGGAACAATCACAGGCACATAGGGGTGGGTGGAGGTTGTTGGAGAAGAGTTCTATGTCCCACTCTCTTACACCATAAAATAAAATTTATAACTGACTTCAGAAATCATAAAAGTGCACATTTCTGAACACGGGAAGTACCTATTCCAGAGTTTGTTAACCTGATATTTTATCATCATGCTGCGAAGAACATTGAGAAATTTGTAGCAAGATGGCACAACTTCACTAGTCATGTGGGGAAGATGCTCAGTGATCTTAAGTGCCCCACCCTTGAATCAAGTCACAATCAAACAAGAGGTCAATGACCTTGAAGCTCTACTGATAGATTTTGATAGCTAGGTCAGCATTCCTACTGATAGATTTTGATAGCTAGGTCAGCATTCCTGTGAAGTTTCATAAAAACTGTCAAGTAGTTTCAGGAGTAGTCGCTACAAGTTAAGTTTTTACTATATAACTTTAGGTAAACAAAGATGGCCACTGGCAGCCATGTTTAATGTCGAATCAAAATAGTTGTTGACAAGGATCAATATCTTGTCATGCTGATCATTTCAGAAAAAGTCCCATATCAATATCACTTATAGTCTTCAAGAAGTAGTCGCTACAAACTTGTTTTTAAAAATCTATGTTTAGCCGTGGTGGCCATCTTGAATTTCCGGCCGATCTGAAATTGTGCTAGGATCAACTAGACATCAAGAGCAACATTCCTGTGAAATACCATGAAAATCCGTCTAGTAGTTTCAGAGGAGTAGTCATTACAAATTTTACTATACAAACTCTATGTAAACAAAGATGGCCACTGGTGCCCAGGTTTAATTTTGATTCAAAATAATTTTCGACAAGGATCAACATCATGTCATGCTGATCATTTTAGAAAAAGTCCCATATCAATATCTCTCACAGTTTTCAAGAAGTAGTCGCTACAAACTTGTATTTTAAAAATCTGTTTTTAGCCATGGCGGCCATCTTGAATTTCCGGCCGACCTAAAAAAAATCTGGGATCAATTAGACACCAAGAGCAACATTCCTGTGAAGTTTCATAAAATCCGTCAAGTAGTTTCAGAAGAGTAGTCGCTACAAGTTTTTAGTATATAAATCTATGTAAACAAAGATTGCCGCTAGCGGCCATGTTTAAAGTCGCATCGAAATAAATTTCGACAAGGATCAACATCCCGTCATGCTAATCATTTTAGAAAATGTCCCAGATCAATATCACTTACAGTTCTCAAGAAGTAGTCGCTACAAATTTATTTATTTTAAATCTATTTTAGCCGTGGTGGCCATTTTGAATTTCCGGCCAGCCTGAAATCTTTCTAGGATCAATTAGACATCAAGAGCAACATTCCTGTGAAGTTTCATGAACATCCGTCAAGTAGTTTCAGAGGAGTAGTCGCTACAAGTTAAGTTTTTACTATATAACTTTAGGTAAACAAAGATGGCCACTGGCAGCCATGTTTAACATCGAATCAAAATAATGTTCGACTCAGATCAACATCATGTCATGCTGATCATTTTAGAAAAAGTCCCATATCAATATCACTAATAGTTTTCAAGAAGTAGTCGCTACAAACTTATTTTTTAAGAATCTATTTTTAGCTGTGGCAGCCATCTTGAATTTCTGGTCGATCTGAAATTTTGCTAGGATCAATTACACATCAAGAGCAACATTCTTGTAAAGTTTCATGAAAAATCCGCCAAGTATTTTCCGAGGAGTAGTCGCTACAAGTTTTTACTATGTAACTCTATGTAAACAAAGATGGCCGCTGGCAGCCATGTTTAAAGTCGAATCAAAACGATTTTTGACAAGGACCAACATCATGTCATGCTGATCATTTTAGAAAAAGTCCCATATCAATATCACTTATAGCTTTCAAGAAGTAGTTGCTACAAACTTGTATTTTAAAAATCTATTTTTAGCTTTGGCGGCCATCTTGGATTTACATCAACATGAATTTTTGCTAGGATCAACTAGACTTCATGGGCAACATTTCTGTAAAGTTTCATGAATATCCATCTAGTAGTTTCAGAGGAGTAGTCGCTACAAATAAAACTTTACGGACAGACAGACGGACGGACAGACGCCGGACGCCGCACCACGGCATAAGCTCTGCTGATCTCTGATCAGTCGAGCTAAAAATATGCAACGACCTTGTCATAATAGATAAAGAAAAAATACCTCCCAACACCTACTTAAAGAAGAATGAGAGTGAATCATGAGCTTCAATACATCAGACCAAGTCCCTACACAGATGTATTTAAATAACTCATACTTCCCAAGAACAATTCTACTGTGCAATAATCTCAGCCCTGCAACTGTCTCTGAGACGGTAAAGGGATCAACATCCCAAATTTAAGTACTAAGGTAGAGGTTAACAGTTAAACCTCTGACCTACTTCTTGTATTCAGTTGTTATCGGTGGCTCAGTCAGTAAACAAATACCTTCTTTTTTTTGATAATTCTTTGATATTTTGATATGTGTAAAATAGTTTTTGTATATCACCACCCCTGCTGTTATGACCTGTTCAAATTAGGTTTTACGGCGCACCAACACAATTTAAGGTTATGGCGCCCACAGGAATGAACATCCAGACTCACTCTCCATTTAGATAAAAATAGGCAGTTGCTGCAAATTTTCTTATAAACATTTCATTTTTCGCTGGAGCCCTGGCCATTGTTTTCTGCCACCACCCAAGTAGTACCTGAAACAATTTGGGATCACGATGAAGACCTTTAATGAACATGAGAAAAATGACAAAATGAACATGTTCGGGGTGATTTTCCTCTCTGCCTGGATAAAAGTGGTCCTAATCTTGCCACCATTATGGTCTGATAAGACAGTGGACTGTATAGATAGAAAGAAAGAGATAAGTTTGTCTCCCTCCCCAACCCCAATTCTTCACTTCAGGGACATGAACATGCTGTACCTTACAAATAGGCCTAACTAAAACATGCATATCCAGTGATTTTTTTTCATCCTTTTGGAAAATGTACCAGTACTCATTCCGTTTGCGTTGTTTTGCCTTAAATTTGGAATTTTTCACTATCAAACAAAAGTAATATTGTATGCTTAAATACTTTGCAAACACATTACCAAGTATACATTCTCTAGTAGTATTTCTTTACCCTCCCCTAAAAGAATATACTTTCACAATCTTCTTTTTAAAGTTTCTCTCTAAATGTTTTTTTTCTTCTGGAATGGGAAATTTTTCACTCCAGTTGGGGAAAAAAACCCATACTTGTTGCCATTTGGAATGCTGCCTTTTTTTTTCGTTGCTGCTGTTTTTACGGTACCACTTATATAAAGAAAAAACTCACACTGATATCAAGGTCTATGTCTCACTTACTCTGAATGGTGTGGCAATACTTCCTCCTGAAAAAAACGTCTCACACTTTGTCTGAAGATATCATGCTCTTCTGAGAAGATTCTCCTAGTGCCAAAGTCTGTCAAGGACCCACTTTGTCCAACCTCGGGTCTATCACTGTATAATCTGACAAGGAAAAACACTGGTTTAACTTTCATTTTTAACTCAATAAGCTATTTCATTGATTTGCTTGTTTAAATCATTTTTTTTTGTCATAATAATATATAATTATGCTTAAAGGGAGTACATCAGGATTTTCATGGGGGTCTAGGTGTCCGACTAAAAATTGAAAATATTAATATTTTCTAGTCTAAATGTCCTAAACATAATGAGTGTGCCAAAAAGTGACCATTCTGCACAGTAATACGTGCTATCCTAGGTCACACACCAGGGTTAATTTCAGCATTTTACGTCCGATTCCGTCCCAGCTTTATGGTGTTTTCAAAGTTTAGACATTAACAAAATGGTTCTAACATTATTTTTGATTGATATAAGTGTTTTATCATGAACTGGAACATTTTTATAATTTAAGATATTTCTAGAAAAATCCTGATGTACTCCCTTTAAGGTGTGTACCGATCCTTTATAGCATAGGAAGGATCAGAGTCAACCCCAACAACAGAGGTTTCTGAATATATCAAGCAATGCCTGCATAAACAACCGCCTTATTTCAATCAACTAAACAATAAATACCACATGTGCATGCATAAAATTCATCAAAGAGAAAAATATCTCGTTGATCTAGGCATTTTTGTATGAATGTCCATGTTTCAGCAGACATATTTTTCTTGTGTTTACCTTTCAAAATATCGCGTGCTGTGTCGTTCCATATTTGGAAGCTTAAACCCACACACAACTGATACAGATGAACAATGTTAACTGAAAATTGTCAGGTGTGTGAGTACGGTGGGGTTTAGCTGCAAGAATCGTAGCTCATATGGTGTGTACCTATACCATAGAGCTATGATGCCACCCTTTATAGATTTTTAAACTCACCAAAGAGAAGAAAACCACGTCAATCTTAGGCATTTTCGCAAGACTGTCCATGTTTTTAGCAGACATTTTCTGTAATGTTTACATTTCGACATATCTCGCACTGACATGTATTCCGTATTTGGAAACTTAAACCCACCAACAGCTGAAACAAATCAACAACGTTAACAGGAAAGCATCAGGTGTGTGAGAAGGACGGGGTTAAGTTCGAGACGTCACACGACAACGAGCTGATTTAGAACGTAAACAATGAAAATGTCGGACCTCCAACAGTGGTCTTCGAGCACTGACAATATCGGCGTGTCTTCCTCTCTTTGGTAAGTCTTCTGCATGCATTTGGGGTATTTAAGGTTTGTTGTGTTGAAATATGCTGGTTGTTTAAATTATGCAGGCATTGCGTGATGCCTTCAGAAACCTCGCCAGAAAAGTGCGAACTGGGGTTCTGTAGGAAACTAAAGAAGGAAGAATCATGGCTCTATGGTAGGTGCATACTACCATAAGTTTCCAAATAAGGAACGCCACAGCGCGAAATCTTTCGAAAAATAAACACAAATTGCCTAGATCGACAAGATATTATCTTTGGTGAATTTTATGCATGCATGTGTGGTATTTCAGGTTTAGTCCATTGAAATATGGCAGTTGTTTAAGCAGGTATTACAGGACTTTTTTCATGATTTTAGGATACTCCTGGAATTGGGAATTTTAGCAGCGTTTTACTCACAATTGGGAATAATATTAGCTAAATTTCACTAATAAGTACTTTTTCAGGTATAATTGCATGGAATTTACATGATTCCTTAGTTCAATGAAAGAAGGTTTTGCCAGAAAAGGTACACCACTTACAACTGTAACCACCTTTTGCTGAGCTGTAATACAGCCAGTCATACTTAGTTTCATACTTAGCACTACTGAACGGTGTTGGTCAGGGGCCATGACTTTACTTTCAGTTGAAATGTGAATGTCACCATGCTCCTCACAATGCAATTCAGTTTTTTTTAGATGGTTTACTCACCGTGGTCAGAAATTAATGGTTCAGACTCACCATGGTCAGAAATTGTATAACAAATAGCAGTAGCGCTGGGTTTAGACAAGGTGTGTGTCTGTGTCGGGTGCTGGGACTGACTGTGATGACAGTGCGGCTGGTCTGAATAAGAAGTCGATCGTTCGTGATTTCCCTTCTGTTTTTTTTAAGTTTCTTTATGTAATACTTGGAATTATGCGACATTTTTCTCTTTATCATTGAAATCCGGATCGATCAGACACTTTGTAAATATTGTATCCCTATTAAAAAAAACAAGATCAGATAGTTGACGTCTACGATAAATTCCGAAAATATCCGAACACACAAACAACATCCGGTAGATTCATACTCCATATTTTTGTACCGAGAAAAGATAGATTTTTGATCGATTTTAGTCTATTTTTTGAGATTCGGATTGGGAATTTTCGTTCAGAGAAATTGGTGAAAAAATATACTTTTGGCGATTGGGAATATGACCAAATATCGGCTATAAAATCAGCCAAAAAAAAACAAACCTGGGCATTACGTCAAGTCTTCAGAAAACTTGCCAGAAAAGTGTGTATCGGGGTCGGTATGGTGTCCTACCTATCATTCAAGGCATGGGAATCATGGCTCTGTGGTAGGTACATCAGGGCTCGACGTTTATTTTACGAACAGCTTGGGCCATCAATAAAAATATGTTTGTTTGCCGTGCTCCGACCGACTCACCCGATTCGGCCGCGACTCAAAAAATGTTAATGACCTCGGGCCGAAAAAAAAAATTAAACGAAATTAATTTTTTTATTTTTATTCAAATGATAATTTTATTAGCCAGAGTTGTTAAGCATCTTATCTGGATTGCAAAGGTTATCAAAAAGTTGCCTTAGTACAAAAATGGCATAATATATGCGAACAATATATATAAAAAATATCTAAAAATAAAACTTTTTCCTACCCTAAATACACATGAATAAAAGAATTATGTGCAAGTCCTTGTGTTTAGTTTTAATAACCTATGCCCTAACATCGTACTAGGGCCTTTATAGTGTTGTAGATTGGATAAGCTTTTGATGTAAAACAAAAATTAAATCCCTACCTACCTACCCACCCTCAAAATTCTGGGTAGGAGCACAGCAAACAAACAATTTTTTATTGATGGCCTTGCACATTGGGCAAGTTAACTCTGAAATTGACTTGCCCATGCCAGTTTACTGGTTGCCCAATTATTTAGACCCAAAGTGTTTTTATTTTATAAGAATATACTGTTTGTATGCTATTGTTACAAACAACATATCATATCATATCAGTTACTATTGTGTCATAGAACAAAAACGTAAAATAAATAAGGAATATCCAATTGTTTATCAAATTCAAGCGTATTCTCATATTTGTATAGCAAAATGTTTGTTCGGTCAACATTAATGATAGTCTTAACAATCTTGATCGTCCAAGCGTTTAATGATGAATTCATAACTTTCACACCCGGTCAACTGCTGGTAGGTTGAGATATTCAGTAGGTGAAAATAAAGGGGTTTACTCAGACTTTATCCTCAATCTCTATATGAAAATATTAGACCATGATTTAAATTAAATGTATCCATATTGGTGTTTAAAAATCAGACAACACCAAAAGAAGATACATAGATGTACACAAAAAATAAAGCTTTTAATATAAGTATCACTACAAACTAGTTTTATAAAGGGCTAAAGTCAGTTGAGCACCAACCAGGGTTCGACACTAACTTTTATGAGTAGGAAGCCTGCAGGACTTTCTGCCTTTGAAAACTGGTGGTCCTTCTGACAGATAGGTGGTCCTTCTCATGTACAGTTATATTTACCAAAACATTATAATAAAATAAAACATATACAGTGTTTATCTGTGATCAATGTTTACATTATATTATCTACAATTTATATGTCTTATAATTGTTTCGTAATGCTGCTAGATCCTTAGCAGAGTGTGTTATTTGGGTTTGAAGTTTTTCAGCTTTGTCTTTTGTTATTTTGGTGGCAGAGACGTTTTTGAGAATTGTCCACATTTTTAAAGAACACGAAAACCTGTTACACAGTCAATCCAGCAAATGCTGGACAGTCCTATAAAAATTATGTACAATCCTACTAGATATACATGAGATGGATATATATATCATGTCAGTGCTCCAAGAAAATATAAATTGGGAAGTAGCCCAAGGTTCGACACATAACACCAGTTGAAAACAAGAGGCCCAAGAGGGCCTGTGGATGCTCTACTTGCTAATATGGCTCTTATGACATCAATGAAGTGAGTGACTATCGTCTTAAAGAGGCAAAATATAGCATTTTTAACTAAATCAAGAGCCATAAATCGCCATTAGAGATAACAAAAAAAAAATAAACAAAAAAATATATATAAAAAATAAAAATAAAAAAAATATAAAAAAATAAAGAAATTAAAAAATTTAAAACAAGCATTTATGTAAAACTGTGACCCCCGGGGCGGGGCCAGATGTGACCTCAGGGTCACCATTTGAAAAAAATTGGTAAAGGACCATAAGCTTAAATAGCAACAGCAAAATATTAAACCTCTAGCTCTTGCAGTTTCAGAGAAGAAGATTTTTTAAGTTTTTCCCTATACATGTCTATGTAAAAAATGTGACCCTTGAGGCGGGGCCAAATGTGACCCCAGGGTCACCATTTGAACAAACTTGGTAAAGGACCATAATAAATGTAAAATATCAAACCTCTGGCTCTTGTAGTTTCCGAGAATGTGACCCGAGGGTCACCATTTGAACAAACTTGGTAAAGGACTATAAGCTTATAGTAAATGCAAAATATCAAACCTCTGGCTGTTGTAGTTTCCGAGAAAAAGATTTTTAAAAAAAAAATCCTATATAAGTCTATGTAAAACTGTGACCCCCGGGGCGGGGACAAATTTGACCCCAGGGTCACCATTTGAACAAACTTAGTAGAAGACCATAAGTTGATGCTACAGGTAATACATGAGAGCTCTGTGCCTTGTGGTTTCAGAGAAGAAGATTTTTTAAAAGTTTTTTCCTATGCTCGTTAGAGGACAGTTTCCATCCAAGCCCAGATTCCGTCATTCTCATTTAAAAAACGTTTTTACACTGCAAATTACTTACGCGATGTCACTTATTGTCAGACGTTTATAACTGAAGATTGGAAACAGGAAAAACAACCAAAAAGTAAATAAGCGGTACAAAAACGAAAGGGATTTCTCCGAAAATGTGTATACTTCCTAATATGGCGTTGGGGATGCGCGCGCATACTGCCGCATAATAAACTATTAAAAATATAACAATGTAAAGACGTCATATTTTTATCGCCCTACTGTGATTATATAGTTTAACCAAAGAGAAACAACTCGTACAACCTGTATCTGTTTGATTTACACAGAGTTACCCATCTTAACAGTGTAAATGTTGTCGTTGACCATTTTACATTGACGTTACCAGGCGCATTGTTATAACGATCGAGGTGACTGATGGAACAATGCAAAGATACTATTTTCGCAATGAAATTGTTGAACAGACTTGCAAACAAGTTTCTAATTCATAAAAGTTTACTGTATCTTGACCTAGCTGAATCTTTCACTCGATAAAATACATGACGGAAACTGGGCTTGTAAACAAAATGATTTCTCAGTTTTAGTCTATTTATAAAAAGGTCACGTGCCACTTCGATAATTTATATAAAACGAAATGCTTTGGTATCACATTTCCAGGAAGAGGTAACCTAATAGAAAATAGAATAAAAATTGTCAGGATACATGGATTTGTCTGAAAAATTAGTTTATGTTTACATAAGTGACGGAAAGTGGCCCCCGACGAGTATGTCTATATGAAAAACATGCAAAACCTCAATATACAAACTTTAGACCACCGGGGCACGGCCATTTTTGACCCCGGGGACTTTATTTGAACAAAATTGAGTCTAGGCGTTGGCGATCATTTTAAAAGAAAAACTGTTGAAATCTGTCCAGCGGTTCTGGAGAAGAAGATTTTTTAAGGTTTCGACCATATATGGTAATGGCAGCCATCTTGGATGTAGCGCTGAACTAATTTTAACAAATCTAAAAAGCATTCATCTAAGGATCATCCATGTGAAGTTTGGTCAAAATTAGCCAAGCGGTTTCTGAGGAGAAGTCGTTTGAAGAAAAGTTAACGGACGACGGACGGACGACGGAAGACGGACAACACACCATCCCATTCATAACTTTCACATGACATCATCAAAATAATTTGAACAATCAGTGATCAATAAAATAAAAGACCTCCACATTCTGGTAGGGGGTAAACTCGGTGTTTATCGTTGGTGCTCAACTGACTTTAGCCCTTTATAAAACTAGTTTGTAGTGATAATTATATTAAAAGCTTTATTTTGTGTGTACATCTACGTATCTTCTTTTGGTGTTGTCTGATTTTAAAACACCAATATGGATACATTTAATTTAAATCATGGTCTAATGTTTTCATTTTTCATATAGAGTTTGAGGATAAAGTCCGAGTAAACACCTTTATTTTCACCTACTGAATATCTCAACCTACCGGAAGTTGACCAGATGTGAAAGTTATGAATAAGCTCTGCTGGCCCTTGGCCAGTAAAGCTAATGATAAATTCGAGCCCTGCATCAACGTAAAGTATCATTTACCACGACAGGTTTTTTTTTTGGCTGTTTTTATAGCCGAAATTCGGTCATATTCCCAATGCCAAAACATACCTTTTTTTCCCAATTAAGAGGAAAAAATTCCCAATTTTAAAAAAAAATTTTTTTTTTTTTTTTTTTAGTGTCCCAATCCAATGATTGGGGTTCAAAAGCTTAAAAATGCTTCTGTTTATCTTGGTGTACAAAAAACAGTATTAAAGATATAATTATGAAAGGAAAGCTTTACTTTATATTTTTCCGAATTTTATTAAAAATCGCGCTACAATTGACAATTTTATGAAAAATCGCGCTAAAATTCCCAATTCCAGGGGTACGGGTCATGTTCCCAAAATCATAAAAAAAATCCCTGCACGATGTTCATGACGTCACGTCCATTATATATAGAATATTATGTCAGTGCCTTTTACTAGGCGAGGCTTAGAAAACGAAGAATGGCGTGGCTCTGCCGAGCCATTCTTCGTTTTCGTGCCGAGCCTAATAAACTTGATAGTAAAAGGCACTGACATAATATTCTATTTATCATGTAGATTATCCACATATTCTGTATGAATTACTAGTTTTACCTATTTCTCAGAATGTTACGCTTATCGAGGACGCCGCCATGTTGTTGTTTTTTGTTTGTTTTATGACGTCAGGCAATGTTACGTGCATGACGTCAGATAACGTTACGTACAATAAACGCCGAGGGATTCCGCATTGATTTGCTTTATTGGTCAACTTGCCTAATAAAGCAAAATTTAATAGGTCACCCCTTTATTGGCAGAAAAGTGCATATCTGCATGATAAACATGTTTATTAGTATTGTCATTCTATGATTAAATGTCGTAACTGGAGTCTGAGTTCTTAGTCTTAACATGTGCCTCAGCGTAACTTTGTAGGAATCTCGTAACTAGATGTTCTTTTACAATAAACTGTCTTAATGTGGGGAACCATGGTCCGACAGGGTTATGATGTTACGAAACTTGCAGTTGCAGTTGCATGTATTTTTTCCCGGCCCTTTCTTTCCGAATAATTTTAAACACCATTGACAGTCATATATTTTCCGAAGGCGAAGAAATAGAAGAAGCAATAACCTTGAAGCTAGCCTTGGAGTGTTTTTGTTCTTTAAAGTACTCTTTAAACAGTTAAAAATCATAGAATTTTTGGAAAACATCTTTGTGACTGCAGAGCTCCGGACTTTGGACAAATAACTAGAGTAACTTCCCTTTACGGCGTTAAAACGATAAATGCAAAAAGGAGGGAAACGGAGCGGAATGGAGTAAAATTCAATTCAACTGTATACATGTACAACACAAATTCACTTTTTTTTATGGTACAAAATCAAAATACAGAATTTCCACCAATGATAATTACAATACATATACGTACCATACATATTCATCACACACAATATTAGTATCTTAGTATACTGGTGTAGGAGTAAGGCTAATGCCTGACTAACTAGATTAGTTCACGGGCTAGTGAGGCCCATTTAGAGGTGGTCCCTAATGGCATATGATATAGAACACAATTACCTCCACAGTATCCGTGAAAGTGGTTGTTGGAGTATATGAACTGCTGAAGAAAGAAAGAATATCATTACAAGAACTGTTTAACAATATCTATATGATTCTTTATAAGATATAACACAGTCAGGAAAGACTTCAAATCAGCACTTCATGGTGATATAGACAAGTGTATTCCACAAAGGACCTTAGGTAGTAGCCCCTCAGTACCATGGATGACACTGAGCATTAAGGACTATTGGTCGGCCATCTTTGAACAAAAACAAATCCAGAATCGTTGGGATATGGTCAAGTGAGTTTTTCAACCAAATACGAATTTTAAGCACGAGCAATGTCAACCATACAGTACATGACAGTAATTCAACACTATTGATGTGAACATAATATTAGAAAGGAAACTTATATGGCAGAAATTGTGCGCTTTATATTCGAAATGTTTCGTACAATTTCACTGTAGTTGTTTGTTGTTTATGTGAAATAAATTGGCTCATAGAATAATATTATGTCCAATAGTGTTGAATTACTGAGTCTGTCATGTACTATATGGTTGACATTGCTCGTGCCTAAAATATGTATTTGGTTGAAACATTCACTTGACCATATCCAATCGATTTTGGATATTTTTTTCGAAGATAGCCGACCAATAGCCTTTAAAGGGCACATACTAAATTAAGCAATACATTGTATTTGACAAGTACAAGAGGTATAGATGTCCGAGGGACAAAAACTACTTGTTGGAGTAGTGTTGGGCAAGAAACACATGGAAAAACAATTATTCAAAATGCAACACGAACAATATACGCATGCCGTGTGTATATTCACAATACCCACACTCATGAAACTTCACAGGTACATTGCCCTTGGTGAGAAGAGGAAATCTATTGCATGTGGGGTCAGTAGGTCAAATGTCAAGGTCAAGAGACCTTATATGGAAATACACATTCTGCTCCATAACTTCAAAAGTATAACACACACCATCATAACATTTCATTATTACATTGGCCTTGTTAAAAGGTGAAACCCTTTTGTTTTTGGGGTCCGTCAAATGTCAAGATCGCCATGTATGTACTATGAGCGATAACTTCGAAAGCATCACACCCACACGTATTATTCTTCATATGTGCTTAGTCCTTGGTGAGAGTTGAAATCCTACCTTTTTGGGGGTCAGTATGTTGAAGGTCAAGGTCGATATGATCTCATGTAGCAGTATGCATTCTGTGTGATAACTGAAAACGTAACACCCATCCTCATAACACGTCATAGGTGCATTGCCCTTGGTCAGAAGATTAGCCCTGTTGCTTTTGGGTTCACTAGGTCAAATGACATGGTCACCATGACCTCATATAGAACCATGCATTATGTGTGATAACTCTGTAAATATAACACCTACTCACTTTGTAGTTACAGTGCTCTTGGTGAGAGGAGTTTGTTACTTTTGGGGTCAGTAGGTCAAGGTCATCATGACCTCATATGGATATGGATATGCATACTCCAGGAATATAACATATGATCTCATGAAACTTTACAGGAGCATTGCCCTTGGTGCAAAGAGGACTGCTCTAGGGATCAGTCGGTCATTGACCTGACAATGACCGAATCCTGAGAAACGGTAACTTATAACCATAAGACATACAATGTTGAAACGTAGTAGGTCAAAGGTTAAGGTCACAGTAACCCGATCACTAAAACTCCTACCGGACTGTAATTTATTTACTTTTATACTTACAATCCTGAAACGTTATACAAATAGTTTTCATTTTTGCAACAGCGACCCCTATTGATTGTGGTCAAATGTCACGATCAATGTGGCCTGTTCATGAAACATTATTTCCCAGCTGTTATGAACTAGCACTGAAATCTTGGAACTTTATAAAAAAAAAATGCGCTCTTGATAAAATAACAACCGCCATCTTTTTTTTTTTTATCACGGTATCCTTTATTCGTTGTCATGGTAACTTTTTAAACAAAACATTCCGGACAAGTCCAACTTTTTTTGTTTACCTTTCAGGGTATTGCCAATGAAACGCCAAGAAAATCTTAAAACAATCAATTATATTAAGGAATTTTGCCATTAGTCAGAGAACGTTGAAACGGAATTAAAAAGTCAGGATATATATTTTAATAAAAACACTGTAATACAATGTTCGCAAATTCCATAAAGGGCCTTAACGATCGCGATTTATGGTGAATTTGACAATTCACTACTGGCGTTTAAACCCACATAAACGCCGAAATAACGGACTTCGTGGAATTTGCATTTAAATCAATTCGCATATTTGCATTACTGTTGCCTTCGCTATAGTTCCAGCAATAACATGCCTGTGGAGAATGACAATGATAAAAAGTGTCAACCGTCAGTGTATTTTTAGACAGAGGAATACTCATTTACCAGAAATAATGGTAGACTGGCATCAGTCCTTAATATTATAACATTTTAACTATAACCTGTTAACAATCATTATAGAATTTCCTTAGCACTGAAAGAGGCAAATATCCCAATTTATAACTTGTATAGTCTTATCTCAACATTAAATTCAGCCATGGAGAGAAACAGAGCTTGAAATAAAATAATTTTTATGCAGAGTATTATTTTATTTTTTAAGTTGTCTAATTTTATTATTTATAGTCTAATTTATAGACTGATACCAGGCTAGCATAATGGATGCGTTCGCAAGTAGCTTCGCCTTTTTCAAAGGTGAAGTTTATTCAAAATTAGACGCTTGTTTTGACAGAAAATAGCAAGTGAATGTAGACATTAACCGAGCAATAGAACTATCTGTATTGTTATTTGCGGTCTATTATTCTCGCGAAAATATATGGCAGAATTATTTCCAATCTGTATATAAGTACAATGTAAGTATTATACCAATAATGTGTCAAAAATCGTGTTACATTTAGTGCAGCAGATAAATTGTTACCTCTAGTGCAGACATGTTTGTTACCTTTAGTGCAGCGTGTAGGTTGTTACCTTTATTCCTAAAACTGTTACCTTCAGTGCAGCGTGTTAGCTTTAGTGCAGTTGTTACCTTTAGGGTTGCATTTCTTATCCCGAATTAAACGATTTAATGCTATGCATTCATCAAAGACAATTTCATCGACTATACTACAACATAATCATAAAACAATTGAGAAAGAAAAAAAATAATTAAAAAACCAAACAAAACATATTACCCTCCACCCCATACCACACCCACATCACCATTAACCTTACCCCTGGGCAGACGTGTGCGTTTGAAATATTGTTTATCTTTCATAAGCAAGTATACATTTCAAATTTCATAAACGAATATTTCAGGGAAGACGTATGAGTTAAAAAAAACGTATACACTTGTAATCCCATCATCTTATCGTCTCATTTGATGCATAATTTAAAAGAAATACAAAAACAAAAACAAAAAAACAACAAAAAAAATATATCAACAACAAAACACTCAAATTAATTTTCACCAACCACCCCTCTCATTGGCTACGCCTATCTCGATGTTTAAGACCATACTCTATCTATTACTTACAATGTATGTGACATTACACACATTAAAGGGGTTGACAGTAGGCTACACTTACCACGTCTGCTAATCGCACACATGGAACAGCTGTCTATACCATGCACAGCTGTCTGTACCATGCACAGATGTCTGTACCATGCACAGGCTGTACCATGCACAGATGTATGTACCATGCACAGATGTCTATGCACAGATGTATGTACCACGTACAGCTGTCTGTACCATACTCAAAGGGCCATAATCCCGAAAACAAGAGGCCCACGAGGGCCTGAATCGACCTACTTGCAAAGTGTACTCTGTTAGATGATGCTACATGCAAAATATCAAAGCTCTAACCTTGAAGATTTTTGAATGTATTTCCTAATATTTCTATGTAAAACTTTTGACCCCAGGGTCACCATTTGTACAACTTGGTAAAAGGCCACTATATGATGCCTACACGCAAAATATCAAAGCTGTAGCCCTTGTGGTTTCAGAGAAGATCCGGGCACCTTGAACAATCACGTGACTCTGTATCGCTTTCAACTCGAGTTTGATAGGCTTACACAGACACACCTCCTGCGAGGCCAAAATTCAGTTTAAACGGCTGGCGTCGAAAAATGTAAATCCATAGTAGGACCCCTTTTTTTAATGCCTTAGCATATACAGAAAATTACCTGAAAACGGTATCGTAGGTTTAATAACACCGGTATCCATAGCATAAAAACACGATGAAACGAAGAACAGCAAGAATAATGAAGACAATTTACACTTTCATACCATTTAAATAGTCTTCAACATGCAGTAAAATTAATTAGTTTTTATGTGTTATGTATTATACACCCTATAAAACGCTTAGGAAAAAAGGTCTACACAATTCACCCTTTTGCGGGGAGGGAGTATTCGCCTCATTAGCTTCGGCCAGTAGAGCTTATGCCTTAGGGCTTATGCCATGGTCTTCTGTCTGTCGTCCGTCCGTCCGTTGATGTCAACACTCTAGCACCTTCATGTTTTATCCGATGTTTACCAAACTTTACCAGATTATTAATATCAATGAAAGCTCGGTGAATTTTGAAAACCAGCCAGATC
The DNA here is from genome assembly GCA_037043455.1 of Cyrtodaria siliqua. NCBI lineage: Eukaryota > Metazoa > Mollusca > Bivalvia > Adapedonta > Hiatellidae > Cyrtodaria > Cyrtodaria siliqua. The sequence goes on along the minus strand of JAWPHD010008939.1, from coordinate 75,757 downwards.
GGACCAGTAACGCCGGAGTTATTGCCCTTGAATTAACGAAAATAGCTATATTTTGTCTTGTAACCGCTCTAGCGTCTCCATTTTTTATTCGATCTTTACCAAACTTTACCAGATTATTTTTATTAATAAAAGCTCGGACAAGTTCGAAAATCTGCTAGATCGGACTAGTACTACGGAGTTATTGCCCTTGAATTAACGAGAAATGCTGTATTTTGTCTTGTCAACACTCTAGCGCCTCCATTTTGCGTATCCTACTTCTACCAAACTTTGCCAGATTGTTGATATTGACGCATTCTCGGTCAAGTTCGAAAACCAGCCCGATCGGACCAAGTAACACCGAAGTTCCTGCCCTTGAATTATTGAAAAATGTGTTAACTTTTTGATGTCAACTCTCTAGAACCTACATTCTTCATCTGATCTTTACCAAACTTGACCAGTTTTTTATGATAGGGCCTTCATTTTCCGTATTTCAGCAAAACTTTGCAGGGATGATCAGTACCAAGCCTTGTTGTGCATATCTTCACCTTGTTCAAGTTGAATGATTTTTGGCGCAGTTATGGCCCTTTAAAGGGGTTAATACACATAATTTGTATGGATTAGTTCTGTCATTGAAACTTGGCAAGAATGATCAGTATTACGCCTAGTTGTGCATATCGTCACCATGTTCCGGTTGAATGATATTTGGTGGAGTTAAGGCCCTTTAAATGTTTTACTACGAAAAACCTTGTCCGCACTAGTTCTCCTGAACCCCAAAGCGGATTTCAGCGAAACCTTGCAGGGATGAACAGTACCAAACCTAGTTGTGCATATCACCACCGTGTTCCGGTTGAAAGATTTTTGGCAGAGTTATGGCTCTTTAAAGGTTTTACTACACAAACGTTATCCTCAACCCCTGGCTGGATTTCAACGAAAATTGGCAAGAATGATCAGTACCAAGCCTAGTTGCGCATTTCATTGCCCTGTTCCGGTTTAATGATTTTTGACAGAGTTATGTCCCCTTATACACAACCTTTATCCTGATTAGTTTTTACCGAACCTCTGGCTGGATTTCAATGAAACTTAGCAGGACTGATCAGTACCAAGCCTAGTTGCACATATCGTTGTCGTGTTCTGGTTGAATGATATTTGGTGGAGTGATGGCTCTTTAAAATGTTTCAATACACGATTTTTGTCCGGACTAGTTCTCCTCAACCACCATTCGGCTTTCAACGAAACTTGGCTGCATAAATCACTGTCTTGTTCCAGTTGAATGATTTTGGTGGCTCTTTAATGGTTTTAATACATACGCTTTGTCTCGACTACTTCTGATCCCCTGCCTGGATTTCCATGAAACTTGGTAGGGATGACCATTACTAAGTCTAGTTGCACATGTCTTCGTCGTGTTCCATTTGAATGCGTTTTGGCGGATTTATGGCTCTTTCTCCTGCAGGGGAGACATCTGTTTTTACTCAAAACAACCCCAGTTCTAATTTAGTATGGTTATTTAGGGACTCGAGGCACCACAATTATATATAAAATTTGTTTTGACCGCCTACATAAAGGGGCCCCTCTACAGGTGGTCAAAACATATTTTATACAATTGATGTGCCTCGAGTCCATAAATAACCATACCAAATTAGAACTAGGGCCTCTTGTTTAAATTGTTAGCATGGGTCATGGGTTTAAGATTCTGTTGTGAGTGTTTTCTTCTTATTATTTTTTTAAATGTTTTATCGATAGGAATTTTAAGACGACTACCCTTGATGTAAGAGCCAGTAGACCGTCCACGGTCCCTCTTGTGCCTCTTGTTAGTTTACAGCCTAAGTGTTTACGACACATTTGATACAATTAAACGTCTTATTCAGGTTCAGTTATGAAGTGTTGTCGTTTTTATCGACATGAATGAACTCTACCCAGAGTTGTCGTTCCTTGCATACACATACATATTTTTATATTTTAGCATGTGACAAATTATCATGTGATCCGCAGACTTACGGAATCCTGTTAGGGCCATCGCGATCTCACGTTTTCAATTTCACGAGATTGCGAGATTGCGAAATAAATTTCGCATTCTCGTCCTATTCTACATTGAAAGAAACGCGAGGTTTACAATCCAAACTTCGTGCAAACCTCGCGATTTTATCACGTTTTCATTTGGACGAGATCGCGAAAATGCGAAATAAATCTCGCATTCTCGCCGTGTTCTTTAATGCAAAAAACGCGAGATTTGCAAATCAAACTTCGTGCAAACCTCGCGCTTTTATATCGGCATATTGTACGATGAAAAAATCGCGAGAATTACGCGATGTTTGGATTAGCAAACCTCGCGTTTTTTTCTCCGATGTACCAGAGGGCAAAAACAAGAAAACATATTTCTTATTCTCGTAATCTAATAAGAATAAAATTGTGAGGTTTGCACGAAGTTTGATTTGCAATCCTCGCGTTTTTTTCTTTGTACAATATGCCGATATAAAATCGTGAGGTTTGCACGAAGTTTGATTGCAAATCTCGCGTATTTTTTCATTGTAGAATACGGCGAGAATGCGAGATTTATTTCGCATTCTCGCAATTTCGTCCAAATGAAAACGTGATAAAATCGCGAGGTTTGCACGATGTTTGGCTTGCAAACTTCGCGTTTTTTTCAAGGTAGAATAGGACGAGAATGCGAAATTTATTTCGCAATCTCGCAATATCGCGAAATTAAAAACGCGAGATCACGATGGCCCTAACATGATTCCGTACAGACTACTTTCTTTTAGACGTTGATAGAGGTCAATGTAATGGACTCAGTGTAATGGAGAGTGTTGATGCACGAGACGGACACCGGAGTCATACGATCTATTGCATCATATCGCCCTGTCGTTGAGTGCAATCTAATCTAAAAATACCCCAAGCCCTCGCGCAGGGTAAATCGAACTATTTGTTAATGCAGTGCAACAGATTACACAGATATTGAGAACTTGTCAGACGTTTTTATTTTAATCCTATTACCAGTTTACATGTTAATGTAATTCATGGCCCAGAGGTTAACGCGGCACACAGTCCAGAGATCATGGGTATGAGCTTCACCAATGATATTGCCGGCGGTTCTTTGGTGCGTCTTCAGACACTATTCGAATGCTCATATAATTAAAAACGTTGATGGTTAAAAAACAAGTTCGTTTTGAGAAAAAAATCCAAAGTATCATAAACCATCACTAGTTTTCGCGACCATAAATCGCGACCCTGCACATCACCTTAGAGGTCATATACCACTATTGCATTTCCCATAGGCCTCCATTATAGCCTTTTGGCCTACAACCCCTATTCCTATAACGTTAGCCGAACGGATGATAAAACCTAACTTTTTTTAAAAAGAACTATCTTAGAGACACTCATAAATGACCAGTAAATTGGGGGGTAATCCCATGCTTTCAGCCTCTAATATTTCACTGAAGGTGGGCACCCCCAGAATGGCAGTAAAGCAAATTCACTTTTTGCAAATATACTCTCAGTACAATTGTATCCATAAAAATGCAAATTTCAGTTAAAATATCCTAAATCAACATGTTTTATGATGGAAATATATTGATGTTTTATGGGGATTTGTTATGATTTGTAATTTAATCCGATCATAATCTATCTTACAATCTGAATATATGCCCTAATACACCCTATACCTTTTTCAACCAATCAGAAGTCCCAAATCAATAGTGGTATCTGACCTAGAACAATGTGAGCAGATAAGAGACAGACGGCATATACCAATGCTGCATGTAAGATCTAAATATATTTATAGTAGACACACGTAGAGCTTTTTTTTGGAAAACGGAAATTGTTTGCCTTAGAGAAACAGATAGCACTGTGCATACCGCGAGAATCACTGTGAGGCGAATTCTGCAGCGCTGCATAGCGGACCGACGTTCTTATCCCACAAAAAACGGACGTCGAACTGTGATTATCCGATAGACCGCCGGTACTGGCACTGGAGCCGCAGATATTATATATATAAACAATAAAAATACGATATCCCCCTATTATCTATGTGTTATATAGGTAATAGGGGGATATCGTTTTTTTTATTTTTTATATAATATCTGCGGCTCCAGTGCCAGTGACCGCCGGTGAACATTAAGCCTCCGATCCAGTTATTTGTACGAGTATTTAAATTTCTGTCATATTCAAGAATTCCTTCGCGCGAATTAAATTAAAAAAACAACAAACAAACAAAAAAATCACAACAACAAAAAATATAAAAACAACAACAAAACAACCACAACAACAACAACACAATCTACCCCACCCCCACCACAAATAATAATAATAAAAAAACCCACCCGAGAATGTTTGTTTGAAAGGTTTTGCAGCCCTGATAATCGTTAACACGCTGATAAATAACAGAAATGCACAAGGCGATCTCTCAATGACATAACATAACATTGAATTCGACTCCACACACATATCCATCCTAAACTTGCTTTTCATATAAGCCACCACACACCAAGTTTCAGGCCAATATCTCACTCCTAGGTAAAATTAATGAGCAGAAACAGATGTTCTATTTTTAGTAACAGTGAACTTGAATTCAGTGACCCCAAATGCAATCCCATGTTTCCTTTTCAAATAAGCTACCTACCCATACAGTTTAATTCCAATATCTCATTCCTAACAACAGTTAACGAGCGGAAATTGTTTTTCTATTATTTAACAACTGTGACCTTGACATTGACCCAGTGGCCTCAAATGCAATCCCAAACTTGCTTTTCATATAAGCTACCTACACACCAAGTGTCATTCCTAACTATAGTTATTGGGCGGAAACCATTTTTCTATTTTTAGTATCAGTGACCTTGACATTAACCCCAGTGACCCCAAATGCAATCCCAAGCTTTCTGTTCATATAAGTTACCTACCCATACAGTTTCATTCCAATATCTCATTCCTAACTAACTAACTTCCTAGCAACCACACTTTTTGACATATCAATAAAACAAAACGATGTGCATGATTTCCTTACCCCCTTTTACCTACACACTAATTTTCATTACATTATCTTAAGCATTTCTTTTGTTATCAAAGGATCCATATATTTTGTGAGTTTTTACTATTTCCGTTGCCATAGCGACCATATGTTTTGTCAAATCAACAAAATAAAACAACGTGCATAATCCCCTCATTGCCCTCTACCAAAATACCAAGATTCATAAAACATATTTGCAATACTTTTCTTAATATCGCAGGATCCATATTTGTTGGACGGACGGACGGACGGACGGATGGAGGGTATACCTAAAGTCCCCTCCGGTGACACACCGGTAGGGACTAAACAACAACACACACCTACAAAACGTCAGGACATTTATCAAAGAAAAGGATCAGCACAACACACTGTTTAAAACACGCAAATTACAACTATTGAAAAATGTATATTCTAGTTTGCAACCACAGGCACCCGGCACAGAGCTAGGATAGTAAAAGATGGATTTGAGTGGTTAAAATATTAATTCTTAATATATATATACATGTATATAACCATTTTTTGGGGGTCCAGAACTCAATTAATTAATATTTTAACCACTCAAATCCATATTTTACTATCCTAGCTCTGTGCCGGGTGCCTGTGTTTGCAACCAGTTACCTAAGATAAGAGATAATCTCGGTTTTAATGCAATACGCTGTTTCACTTTAAACACACACACTTACACACACGCAGGCCCATACGCAGACACGCAGGCACACATGCACTCATTTCCACATGGCATACACATAAATACACATGTAGATACGAGTAGTAACACCATTTAGTGCAATGATCAGCCATGCAAACTTTTCTGATAATTTCCCCATCACCCCATCGTCGCTATTTTTGGATAGATATTCCCCTTAGGATAGATATTCCCCCATGCAAAGAATAAGTACCGCTCCAACCTAATTCATATCAATATTATCGCCTGTGTCGCCCGTCTGTTGATAAAGTGGTCGTATGATTTGATACACAGACATTGCCACCATTTTATGAGATAACTAGGGATAGTACTATCTCACTGTAGATATTTGGCTTATCGCCATTGTGACATATTTACATCAATCAATATGTAAGAGCTCAAGAGATGCTAATCTAGATCATCTGCGACGCTTGCTTGTTTTCAAGACAAACGTCTAGAACAGTTCTTCTGAAAAAACGTTTGAAGTTTGCCGAGATTTTGGTATCGTTTCTGATTGGCTGATACAGACGCACCTTCTATCTAAGATATACAGAACGGCAGAAAGACAATAAATTAAACAATAAACAAAGAGTGAAACTTCATCATTATATCGACGAACTAAACGCGGATGGTAAAAAAAACTTTTTTTTTTAATTAGGGATGATCGAGACTACAGATATGCTATTTCACTCATTCTGTTCTTACAGTTATCACATAACCCGCAGCGTGGGAGTGCAATAAAGCCATGACATATTTCACGGTGGCCAACGTACGTCATAGTCACGTGATATGTACGCTATGGAACACGGAAAAAGGTAAGCAATATCTGTCGACTCGATTTACTATTTGAATGATATCGCGGGTTATAATGAACCGAATTTATTTCGGTAACTTGCACATTCCCCTACTGAGGGTCAACAATCCCCGGCATGTGTTATCTCGGGATAATTTCTAGCCAACCTTTAGATTATATCGATTTAATCATTTTTTCCGAGGGGTATGGAACACGCTAAACCTCGAATTATAAACAGAAATGACCAAATATACGATTTTCTACATATCATGTAGTTTCAAGATCACGAATACATACCTTATCAACTCAAAATGACTTTTACAATTGTTTTTCTTGCAAACTGATGTTTATTTTGCAAGAAAATAGTCAATTGGCGTAATGCTATGGAACACACCAGTATTTCTTATGCTAAGGTACACACATAAAACAGAGAGTTGCAGTTTTCGCAATACATTCTGACTTCGGGATGTATTTTGATTATTTCATACATTGTACATACATAGTTGTTTCCAAATTATAATTCTTTTGAGACATTCGGTATACAAATCACACAGAACATGCTAAATTTTCAGTTAAGTATCGCAGTCAAGTCAGTTTGAATTTGTATTTCCTGTTTCATGTTTTCAGATCGTTCTGTTATCGAACGGTAAGGTCAACGGTCAACAAGTTAGTAGACCGTGAGGATGACGTGCCAGACGAAGGAACCCCTACACCAACTATGCATGTCAGAAAGTATGCTAACAGGAAACGGGTCATAGATAGTATACAGACAAGGTGAGAAGAATAACAATAACTGAATGTATACATTTTAACTAAACTTTATATGATTCAGAAAAATGTCAATGTTTGCTCTATTGTGATTGGATTCTGATTTTTTATTTGTTATTTACCATAAGTGTAACCAATTGAAAACAATGTGGCCATCTTCCATCTTTAACCTGTTGTTATTGTTTGATTATCTTCGATTAATACTTGTTGTTTTATTTGAGATGAAGTACTTATATTAAATAGTTATTAATTGTTTCATAGTAACCACCACTTCGACAGCATAGAACGAAGGCGAATACAAGAGAAACGGAAGGAAGCGGTGATGTCCTTCCAACGAAATGCTGTTGAGAAAGGATCGTTGGGAGTACGTTATGAAAAAGCCAGGAGAAATGATTCCAAACTACTAGTTACAGATCGAATGGGATTAAAGCTATGAGTAGAATATTGGAGAGAAAAGTAAATTTGACATAAGAACAATAACATCAAATAGGCATAAGTATGCTTTATGTGTTGGATAGAGTTAACTGAACAATAAATGTAAGATGGGACTCATCTGGGATCTGGAAGTGGTACATTTCGATCAGAGTGTATTAAGAAAATGATCATGTATGGTTATATTATAATTATTATGTGTAATTTAGTTAGATTGAAAATAAATATATATGCATATATAGATCGTGTGTTATATTTGACACTAAATGGTTTAAAACAGTTTCAGTCTGTAACCTATACTTATGTCATCATTACAACAGCATGAACTGTCGGTGCAGGACCGTATTTATATAATGTACGGGGTTTCATTGGATTTGGATCATTAACCATTCAGTTTTAAGCGACTTGTGACAATGAGACTTTGTAGTATTATAGTATTTAAATAATTAAAGAAAAACAACTGCAATTTAAGATTTATTAAAAGTAAACAAATAAACTTCAAAACAAATAAAAACAATTAATCACATTTCAAATTATCACAGACTACTTATATAAATCTCATCATAAAACACATTTGGTGTTAATTGGTAAAAAAGAAAAAGTAAACTTCAAATCGAAATAACTCGAACAAATAAAAAGATTATCTCATCATTGAACACATTTGGTGTGTTAAACATAATTAAACACGTGCGACATAAAACATTTATAACAGCACACCATAAGTGTACATGATTTAAAATAAAACCCTTACATCTCAACCGACATTGTAACAAAAGTATCGAACGCCAAATTAACATATATTTAAATATGTATACATACCTATCTTATATCTTAACTTGGCGATGTATAACTAAGAGCTGAGCAATTGACAGCTAGATCAATTAAATCTCTGATAACAAAAAACAAATGAAATTACACACTCTAGACAAAGTAAAAACATGTATAACAATTCAACAAGAAAACAAAACTACGAAAGATACTAATTCAATTTATACACCCGTTGTATAAAAGAGTTGCGTATTACTTGGCGTGTAATGGATACTATGCAAGTTATATAAGTAATAGTTCAGTTTAAGGTAGTTTGGTGGATTTTCATCCTGCATGTACCTGCTACTGAACGTCCTTTTGCATACTGGGCATTTGAACCATGAGACTGGTAAGTTTGCTTGTGTATCTTCAAACTATGTTGGCTTATAAAGGACGTTTGGCATATATAAATTATTATCAGTTTACGAGTTCTTCCAAATGTAACTTCATTTGTGATTTACCTGACCAGTGTGCATTGATTCATGCCTTTACTTTCAACATTCAGACTTTAATTTACCGGCTTCCCTTCTTTCATGTCGGTTGAGATCTGCTTGTAAAGCGAACGATTTTCCGCACTTTATACATACGTATAATGTTGTAGCATTGTGTTGATGGCACATATTGCGCTGGAATAAAACTGTTTTTTGACAACACATGTATGGTGCTGAGTCACAATGCCTGAGTTCATGTTGGCGTAACGTACCTTTATCTCCATACAACTTTCCGCATACCCGGCAGAGTACTGAATCCATAATGTAACTGAAAAAATCCAGAAGTATACCGTAACTAAGGACAAAATAACTATAACTAGTTAAACATTTTCTCATTTCATTTCATTACCTGAAAAGCGTAAATGGCGTAAAGTAAACACGGAAAGTAACTATATTTAGCTATCTAGAATCATTGTATCCTCTCCATGTTTGTCTTTACTGTATATAGTGAGTTGATCGTTATATAGCGAAAGCCATTTGTCATTATACTCAATCATAATTATATGTATGTGTGTCCTTGTATTATAGAAGTTATATAAGTTATAGAACAAAACGTGAACAAGGATCTGACTTATCCCACGTGTTCGAAAAATCATAAAATAAAAAGGAAATGTGTTATTTTGTTGTGAATAACAGATTTTGTAACATCTCGAAGTGAGAAAACTTTTCTCACTTCTCGATGAAATGAAATATGTTATTCACTCCGAAACAACAAATATCCTCTATGTATGACACCAGAATGACGCAGAATTATGGACGGCACATCGAAATATCATAAAAAAAAGCCCCACTTTTTTGGGAGGGCCAAACATACTTTGCACCCGCCAGTCAGTATGGGGTAGGGCTATTCTATCCCCTGTCCGAGGACCTGCCTTGTATTACCATGTGCTTATGATTATTTAAAATAAAGTTTTTGTTAAACATCCGATATGATAGTAAATCAAAAATTAAGTTTAAATAGAAAATATGATTAAAAATAAAAGTAAGGGTAGTTCCGAGATTTACTGTTTTTTAAATGAACGCGTTTATTAAAATGTGAAATGACGTCTATCCTTTCGTTTTAAAACAATAGAAACTACAGATGTATGAAATAATCAAAATGAATACATCCCGAAATCAGAATGTATTGTGAAAACTGCAACTCTCTGTGTCATGTGTGTACCTTAGCATAATAAATACTTGTGTGTTCCATAGCATTACGCCAATTGACTATTTCCCTGCAAAATAAACATCAGTTTGCAAGAAAAACAATTGTGAAAGTCATTTGAGTTGATAAGGTATGTATTCGTGATCTTGAAACTATACGAAATGTAGAAAATCGTATAGTTGGTCATTTCTGTTTATAATTCGAAGTATAGCGTGTTCCATACCCCCCGGAAAAAATGATTAAATCGATATAATCTAAAGGTTGGCTAGAAATTATCCCGAGATAACACATGCCGAGGATTGTTGACCCTCAGTAGTGGAATGTGCAAGTTACCGAAATAAATTCGGTTCATTATGACCCGAGATATCATTCAGATAGTAAATCGAGTCGACAGATATTGTTTACCTTTTTCCGTGTTCCATAGCGTACATACCACGTGACTATGACGTACGTTGCCCACCGTGTATTTATCATATTACATTAGTAAAGTAAATATGCAAATTAAGACCGAATTCGGTCCTTTTCGTTCAACTCGGAGAACATGGAAATTGCCTCAACGATTATACGGGATAACGAAAATCGACGAAGAAGTTACCCGTTCGCAATCGTGGGCCAATCCCGTCATTCTTCGGGATCCCGCCTCGTGTGTATCACGGCGCTTCGGTATGTTCAGATATTGACATTCTGTTAGCCGGAAGGCAACGGGACAGAAAATAGTGCACTGTTGCTATGTAAACAATGGCCGCTAGCCACACATGTTGATGTATAATTTGCGTTTTTTTTTTTTACAATATTGATGAAGGTTTTATCACTGCTTTCATGTAAATAAACTATTGATGGAGCAATCGGCTGAATAATATTGCAACATTTGGATTGTAACTTTGATTTTGAATGCAAATTTGTTTTGGCGGTTTTGGCGGGAATCTAAGGCGCGATGACGTAACCAATATGGAAACATGTGTATTACATTCTAGTAATGCTGCGAAGCAGTTTACGAGATGTTGCGAATGACCCGTTCGGTGTCGTACGAAGAAGGTCGGGTCTAACATACGGCATCATGATATGACAACGTTTTCAATACTACATGAGGCATTGTTTTTAGTAATGTGATAAATAGAATCTCACATTCGTACCTATTGATACAGCCTCGCATCATGTAATTTTATCCAAATCGACTCGTTTAAAAAATTCAATATTAAACACTCATCCTCTATATACCTTTAATTTTTCGAAAATGCGAACACCGTTACTCATCGATTTAAGACAAACGCGCTAAATGTTAATTAACATGAGTATTGTATGTTTATGTTTTCTAGACGAAAACTATTGTGAGTGTAATTAAAGCAGGGCCCCAATGATCTGTACATGAACAATGCTTATTAATAAATGCAGACAATTCTCAAGTTTTTGCGTCTATGTGATCAAGATCGATTCAGGACGTTTCGGCACCAAACCATTTCGACACCTAGACGAATCGGCGCCTAGACGTTTCGGCATAAAACCATTTCGGCATCTATTTTAATTTTTTATCCAGACGTTTCGGCACCCACTTATAGTTGAGAATTATAATGAAGTAAAGAAATAAAGAAATTAAATATTTTCTATAAGATCACTTGTAATTCAGCTGATTGCCTTAACGGCAACTCCGAAGCGGTTTTGAGCCTGAATACGTGTGTGTGTGTGTGTAGTTCTGAGGTTTATAGTCCCTCCGCCAACTAACACGTCGAGGCAACCCTGACGCGATGGGCACAATAGAGTCTGGACTGTTGTGGGTGAGTATGTTGGTTGATCTAGTGCTGCTGCTGTGTTGTCGCTTCTGTTGTATGTATGTAGATGATGTGTCGCATCGCTCTGTGTAGTGTGTAGGTCTCGCTGTGGCGGTGAAGTGGTCTGGTCAAGGTATCCTACATCCGCTAAGCTACATCCGCTAAGTTGGCCGTCTCTACATCCGCAACTGGTCGGGATCTGTTTTTGGGGCCACACCCATCACAGTATGACCCCTGCGCCGCACACACCGCCCGACGTCCTGTCACATTCGGTCTTCTGTCGAATGTAGGCTCGACCTTCGCTTCGATACCCGGGATTATGGTTGCGTCCCTGATATCTAGACTCCGGCTCCGGCCCGCGGACTTCTGACTTCCAGGATCTGTAGACATCAGATGGTGTCTGCTGTGATGGGACGCAGGAGACATCTTCACTTTTGGTCACATGACACTCGAGTCTACTGGACCCTCCCGTACTTTCGCAGTCCAGTAGTACCGGCATTTTTAGTACCGAACATCTATTTACCCATGTAATATAGTGCTCATCCCGGTAATGTAGTGTAGGGCTGACAATGCCCTAGACTGAAACACTCATCCCGAGTGTCATACGTGCCCTCTCCGCGACGTGCACGCTGTGAAGATCAGGAGAAGTTGAGACTGAATACAACTAAAACATGAACATAAATAGTGCCCATATGATAATCACTTGTAAAAATTAAGTAAATATGGCTTTTATATTACATTGTAGCATGGTCACTGAAATTCCCTTTGTAATAGCTCAGGTGTAAATCGTTCGTTTACTTGAAAATACTTGAATATGTTCCCTTTAACATGTATAATAATGTAAACCTAAGACCAATTAAAAACTTATCTGTATTCATACAGTATCTTTTAATTCTTCACTTTACCTTCCTGTCATCTCCATATCGACGACTACAGGTATGTGACTTGAACAAAGCCTCCACAAACTAACCCATTTTTAAAAATCGTCTACATATAACGCATGCGTTATGCTTTTTTGTTTCCTATGAAATGTCCCATGTAACAAGTTTAACATTTGCATTATGAAACGTGTTCTACAAATGTGTGTCTATCATTAACAGCAAAATTCATATAAGTTTTGCTTTTACAGGCATTTTTTGGTTAATCATATATTTTGTTTATGTTTTTTTTGTTAAGTGTTATGTTCAACACGACCTAAGCTATTTCGGGTTCAGAAGGTGTACCTCTGAAGAGGTCATATGCACTAGCAAAGTTTTGAAGGACTTGCCATTTGGTAAAATCGTCGCTGTCAGCTGAAGTACCACTTACTCTTTGTTTTACCAATGCATTTCTAGTATCACAATAATTCATAGATACACTTCTCTAAGGAGATAATTTATATTTATTCCACCAATCAAAATGCAAGATACTCTTTTGTTTGAACCAATCATCTCTATTGTTTAAACCAATCAGCATAGCTACACTTCAATAAAGAGATATCTTATATTTATCCCACCAATCAAAATGCATGATACCCCATTTTTTTAACCAATCAGCAGTAGGCTTATAATTGTCAATGACATAGACGAATCTATTTTTGATTTATATTTGAAAATGTCATTATCTAATACTTTATATTGATGCAGATCTCGGACCTGCACTTAAAATAAACACAAATAAACAAAAAATAAACCATAGCGGCATCATAACTTGAACTTTATTAAAACTAACGAATACAATAAAAAATGATGAAGCGACCTCTTGTTTAACGGCGTATGGACATACACTTTAGGTTATTTAGAGCCGTTCCCAGATAACGGAAGAGTATGCAGAGGAATCCATGTTATTTTGTCCCGATAAGAGTACCGTAGCGGATACAGATAAATCAATATTTACTCTTGTTATTTAATACATCCCCCTGTGTTGAAATACCAGGATGATATAGTATTACATACTCCAGTACATGGGGCCAACTAGTAAACACCCCATTCTGCCTGATGGAAGGTGCAATTAAAGTTTGTTAAATGGCACACTCTCAATGTTCCGGGGTAACATTTTCTTTATGAGGAATTCATGCTACCATTTGTACGTCTACTTTTTTTTTTATGTATTGTTAAGCCGATTATAACTTACACCTATCGTGGTAAAGTTTGCCGCCATTTATTAACCCTTCAAATACTTGTATGGTAAGTCAAACGTTTGACATTTGCTAATGCATAGATTTAAAAAGAAACAACAAAAACATTGGTATGCCTTCGCCTGGAATCGAACTACGGACCCTTGCTTTCCGGTCAAGTTCACTAACTATCACAACACCACGTCATCTGATCTTTGTAGACAAGAATGCCATGGACGAACATATATATTTAAAGGGACTGGAGGCAATCTAGAGGAGTCGTTGTTATCAATCCTAATTCAAATGAAAAAGCTTCTTTTCATATGAAAGATGCATATGCGTTAATTTAAGCCGCGTATTACATTCCAGTTAATTATTGTTAATGAACATGTTTGGTCTAGAAAGTTCAACGGCTCGGTTGCGTTTTTATTATGACAGCGCTTTACAAGATACAACAATAAAGGAAGGATAAAACATATTGAACACCTTAGAAATAAGGGAGACATAAAGGCTATACAAAAGGCAAATCATCTAATTTTAGGAATTCGGAACTAGTAAAACAACTAGGAATAATGTAAACAAAATTAACAAATTTATAGCACACACACACACACACACACACACACACACACACACACACACACACTCTTTATAAACTTTTAAAATAACCTAATCATGATCAATTATGTTTGCCATATTCGTCTCTCTAAGCGTTCCTAAATTGTACTCAGTACCGAGTTTTGCTTACATACATTTTACCGGTTTCCCCAAAACACGGTACTGAGTACCGCCATATATATATATCACAAAGCTGTGCTCAGTACCGAGTTTTGCTTACATACAATTTACCGGTTTCCCCAAAACACGATACTGAGTACCGCCTTATATATATATATCACAAGGCTGTGCTCAGTACCGAGTTTTGCTTACATACATTTTACCGGTTGCCCCAAAGCTCGGTACTGAGTGCCGCCTTATATATATCACAAGGCTGTACTCAGTACCGAGTTTTGCTTGCATACATTTTACAAGTTGCCCCCAAAGCTCGGTACTGAGTGCCGCCTTATATATATCACAAGGCTGTACTCAGTACCGAGTTTAGCTTACATACATTTTACCGGTTGCTCCAAAACTCGGCACTGTTTACCGCCTTATATATATCACAAGGCTGTACTTAGACTGCTCCACAGCCGTCATTAAAATAGCTTGTTTGAGTGAACGAGACATGCGCCGTGGAGCAGTCTAGGCTGTACTCAGTACCGAGTTTTGCTTACATTTATTTTACCGCTTGCCGCAAAACTCGATTTGAACGAAATGTGAACATTTGCCGAATTAAATGTTTAAAATACAAACTCGTTCGTGAACTTTATCAATCGAATTAACTATCTACAGAAAGAAAAACACACTTTCACACGATGACTTTGGAATAATTGAAAACTCTAGGTAAATTATTATGAATTTTGACATCGTCTGCCTGACGATAAAGATGGCGCTTATGAATTACAGCTTGTAAACCAAGCAGGAGTCGCATATATAGACAGGGGTACTTACTAGGATGAATACGGTAGATCATTTTCACCAGTTGATATAGCAATTCATGAATACGAAAATATGATAGTTCAGTGACCTCAGATTCAACCATGATCATGCCTCCCCTAAACAAATATTACTATAGGAGTGTTCAAACAAACCAGGTTCATGTATACTAGTATAACTTACCCATTGAATTAAATCACACCAGTTAGAAATAAGCTGACTTTAAAAGTCAACGTAAATTGTCATAGACATTTTAATGGAGCCCTGAGGTAAGCAGCGACACAGTCAAACAAGCTCTATTAATGCGAGTTCTGAAACCCTTGAAGAAAGTTGAAAGAATTATTAAAATCGATTTATAAACATAAAAAATATGACCATTTGAAGGCTTTTTAAAACGGACAAGGGAGCCGCCATTTTGAGAAGTATGACGTCATACTTCCAAATTGCCATAATATGAAATATTGATCAATATCATTTAAAGCAAAGAAAATCATTGCACATGAAAGCAAAATCCTTTCCTGGTCGTATAAAGCATTATGGCCTTTAAGTATACATATTTTTCATACAGTTGCCGTCATTGGTTTCCTATAAATCAGTAACTTTTCATATTTATAAATATTTCATATATGGTCATTTAGAACTGTGATGTCATAGCTCTCAAAATGGCGGCTATCCGTTTCAACAGAACCTTCAAATGATCATAATTATCTTCTTTGTTTGTTTATCCTCCGATTTTGATTTATTTCACCCTTATTCAAGTATTTTCTTTTGAAATTTGGCGTTGGTAATTAAGGTGTACCGCGAAGACTATTCATATTTCGCATGCAGTATCGCGATGACTAATCGTCATAACGTCCTAGTTCGCATGCAGTAAACTGCCAGTAAACTGCGTCATGTTGGGTCCTGGCATCTACATATTTCAAATATTGTAACATCTGCGTCTAAGGTACTAGGTTCAATGAAAGTTATGAAATTTAAATTTAAAACGTCAAACGCTTAATCAAATATATAAATCTTATCTTCGCCCTATTTTAGAATACGCGGCTATCGTATGGGATAGTTGTACGAATTATGAAAAAGATAATTTAGAAAAAATACAATATGAAGCCGCGCGAATAGATACTGGTCTGACTCGTTCTGTCTCTATACAAAAAGTATTAACCGAAATTGGTCGGGTCGCTCTGTCCCATAGAAGACACATTCAAAAGTTGACATTTACCTATAAGTTTAAAAATGGAGATTTACCGAGTTACTTGAATGAAATATTCCCCTCAACTATTTCAGAATCGAATCCTTATAAATTGAGAAACAGTTCCAACTTCGTTACTTTACCTAGAAGAACAGAATTGTTTTCGAGATCAGTCTTACCGTCATCTCTAAAACTTTGGAACGAACTTGATATTAACATTCGCGAAGCACCAACCCTTTCAAGTTTTAACCCACCGATAGTACCTAAATACTACATATTGGGTGATAGATACCTTTCAGTTCTACATGCGCGTTTGCGAAACAATTGCAGTCATTTAAACGCTGATCTCTATTATAATAATTTGAGTGATAATCCCAATTGTATATGTCAGGGGCGTACCTGGAGCATTTTGAAATGTACGCCAGATATGAGAAGCGTAGCTGCGAACCGAGCAGCGACGCTGCGAGTTGGGAGGCCCCCCAAACAAAATTTTGAAAATTAGGAGGCAAATGATGCGTTCTCAAGCTATATTTCAGCGTTAATATGGCATTTGTTTGACACTTTTATACCCCCCTCAGCCTTCAGTTTTTATTGCATATTGGAACTTTTATTTTTTCACTTTTGCTGACGAATTGTACGCATTGGCCTGGATACGCGCCTGTATGTGGTGATGGTGTTGAAGTTGAGCATTACTTGATTAGATTAGAAATTTTCAGAAATGAAAGACGGCAATTATTTTTGGACACTCTTATATTTCATCCTTAAGTCTTCGCAAACTTTAATACGACAACTAACGGACGAGGAAAATCATATTATATTTACTAAAGTTCAAAACTATATTAAAAACACTAAACGATTCCAAAATAATTAACTTTATATAGATGTACCTTTGTATTTTGTCTATATCAACAGTCGCTATGTTTCTATCAGCATGAACGGAGATATGGGGTGTTATTTCGGTGGAGATTGAATGGGGGTAGAGTGGCACGGCAGAGTTTAAATTTTTGGATTTTTTTCTCTTCGTTTTTCCTCATCAAGTTCATATTTAAACGTATTGTTACAATTTCAAACCGATAATCACATACACTTTTTCAGCCACAATGGAGAGAACTGTACCTAATGTTGTAATAACTTGTAATGCAATCCATTTGC
Organism: Cyrtodaria siliqua; assembly: GCA_037043455.1. Classification (NCBI taxonomy): domain Eukaryota; kingdom Metazoa; phylum Mollusca; class Bivalvia; order Adapedonta; family Hiatellidae; genus Cyrtodaria; species Cyrtodaria siliqua. The sequence continues at coordinate 57,918 of JAWPHD010008939.1, read as the reverse complement.
ATATGTTGCTATGGATATTGTGATGTTGAATTGATGTATTGTAACATATCTGCAATAAAACATTATTAAACTAAAATAAATTGCGACGAAGGTTCGTCATAATCGTCATAGTTCGCATGCAGTATCATGATGAAGATTCGTCATAATCGTCCCAGTTCGCTTGCAGTATAGCGATCATCGTTTAGCTTAGAGATGGTTACTTATTTACAAGTGTTCATGCACAATTTACATTGTATATAACTTTTAGCAATGAGTAATACTAAAACCTCACTGAATGTGCCAGGATATTTCAGCACAACCTTTAACCGTAATGAAAGAAGAGAACGAAGTGCAGCTTAAACACCGTTGTTAGGGACGTTTGTACTCATAACTATTCGGTCGAAACGAGTTCATGCTCAATATTGTTTATCGAAAACTGACCAAGGACACTGTTTTGCTGGTCAATATTATTGTAGTTGTAGCATTTTACTTTACCCTGGACCATCGGACGTGACTACTGTTCCCTTCAGTATGAGCTAGTTAAAAATTAATGGGAGAATGCTAGTAACGTGCGAGACATATATGTAGGAACAGGGTGGAGGGAGAGTCGGGGAGCCAGGCCCCAGTAACCTGATGGGTTAGGAGGGCAACGTATGTTTGCCCGACGCCCTACCACGAACTCATATATGTTGTTTCAAAACTTGTTTTGACCAACCCCCACACACCCCAAAATCATTTTTGAAGAAAATGTGATTGTGTCCGAAAACGTTACTGTCACAGTTTAATATTTTTTAAAATGTGTGAAAAGCAAAAACAAAAAACAACAAAATAACGTTAGGCTATATTTGTTTTGGTTTGGTTCCTAGATATTTGTTTTTTCAAAAACGTTCCACAGGAGGAGAAAAAAATGTGGGACCAAGATACGAATACCGGATACCTTTTTTGCCGATATTTTGTGTTTTTGAAAAGAAAAAAAAAGCTTGTATTTCTTGTGTTCCTTCAATGGTAGGTCACTGCGGGTTACCTTGTCAAGTCACGGTCATCCATCATGTTCAAGCTGCGGCTGATGAACTACTACCACTGAACGAGTGCAAGAGGGTTACACGATGCATATTCAACAACAAGGCCTTGTGGTCTACAGATGTTGATCAAAACTTCCAGATGTCCTCATTCTAGGCCAGAGTGCAAAGTTCATCAATAATACTTCAGATTGCTTGGCTTACAAAAGCATTACCGCACATGCTTTATTTTTTATTATATAATCTTATTACAGTCTACCTTGCTTAAAACACTAATAGACCACCTTCCTAGTTTCCAAATGTATGAAATTAAAATGCACCTGTGAGACCACATATGTGAGCTGTTCTGTTCAGTGGTCAGACTAGTTCCAATGCGGAAACTCTGATTGTCCTTCATTATATGTAATAATATCGTTTGGATACTTGTGTTTGTCTCTAATCGTTCTTATAATGTCTATTAGGATCTTATGATCGACAGAGAGCAATGCTCAATCTCAAACTAGAAAACGTAATAAAACGCACTTCTTTATAAGAAAACACAGTGATCAATGATATTAAAGCGAAGCAAAGTAAAATTCCTGTCTGTTTATATTTAACTATGGATGGAATTCATCGATAGGAGTGAAATTTAATTAAAGATGTTGGCTAGGCAAGTTTTGACAGTGTCTAGTTTGAGGATTTAGTTTTCAAAACACAGTTTTATTTGACAACCGTGAGAATTTGTTTTTTTGTATTCTAGTAGATATGGATATAATGTAGGATTTAAGATGGTAAAATATCAACTTTTTTAATGTAGGATTTAAGATGGTAAAATATCAACTTTTTTAAGTAAAACTTTTTTCTTTATATTTTTTCCGTCATTTATGACCATGTTTTGTTATCAACAAAATAGGGGTATGGGTAGCTCTTAGTTGAATTTATCCATTTGCTTTAGAAACAAATAAGATTGTTCTTTACAAATAGTGGAACACATATATAAAAGTATATACACACAAAGCATTCTTGAAGAGAAATACTATGTTCTATTTGAATTAGGACAGAATAAGATTTCATAATACTTTTAAAAGTCACGTTTGATTAATTTGAATGATATTAGGAAGTATATGTTATTCTATAAATTCAACATTTTGTTTTGTTTATGCGTTAATCTACACTTCCAATTTCTTGCATTTCGTTTCAAGATCTGTTTTGAAGATTTTAATTTGATGTGTCATGATTAAGGCAGATATAAAAACGAATTGTATATTTCCATGTAATGTTGACTAGGACTGTAATCTAGATTTTAATCTCAATGCATGAGGTTAAATAGTTATGAGTAGTTATAATGCATTGGGACATCTATTATTATAATTAGTGTTTTCATTTCGTTAATTAAGTTAGTAGGTGTGTACTTATAGGCCTAAGGCTTTTATATTAATAAACTATCTATATAGTTGATTATAAAATAACCAACGCGTATTCATCAGATGGACAATAATGAATATATTACATATGCTGGTAAAAATGATGCCAGCAAGCCATTGACTGTTAGATTATAAATATGATGTGTTTTGTATTGTGTACTGATATACCATTTGGTCTTTTGTATTAATATATACATGTATATATGTGTTTACTTGTTTCGAAAGAAATGTCATAGGACCTTGTCATATGCAAGTTTTAAAAACAGTTGAGTATAAGGAACATACTTTTTTTTATCGTGAATTATCATTTTAGTCAAAACAAATTTCTTTAAAAAATGGGTCGGGCATTTTTGCTTTTTAAATTAAAAAGATGATTGACAATAACAATTGTTTGTGTATGTTTTGTAAGACATGTACATATGTAATTGTTTTTCAATACATGTAATGTCATGAATTCGTTTTTTTGAAAGTGTCGATTGACCTTATCTTACCTCTGTTCAGAGAAAGTTTGGAGTTAAATATATGTGTCTTCTTCTAAGACATCTAATGAAAAAAAAAGTGTGATAACCTTTTTTTTGATAATTTTGTATCTAAATGATACCAAATAAACTTTAAATATCATTTTAAAAAAAATCTCAGTACTTAGTCCTTTCCCAGCAAACCTCCTTAAAGGAAAGTATTTACCCAGCATTAGAATTAGTCCCTCGGTTAATTAATCCGGTATCATTTCATCATACAATGTGGAGTTTTCTGTTTTGCTTCCTAATTTTACCATATATTTTAAATACATTATTTGTACAATTTAATTAAGTTTCAACAATATGCAAAAACATTTCGCTTTGAGCAAATCCAGTAATTAATAATGATTTGCAAATGTGTAAAATGTGTGGGAAAAGTAACGGGAAGACGTGAGTTTTAAAAATATTACGATTGGTTTAAACATATTTTATTTCACAAGCTTTTTACAACATACTATTTGTACACAATAGAAGAAAAAGGATTAGAACGAAAGTAAGATACTTATGATGTTCTTCTCCTAATATTACGATTGCCGTGTGTCCATTTAAGTTGTTTGTTTTTATAGACAATAGAAGAAGAAGAAGAAGAAGAAGAAGAAGAAGACGAAAGAAGAAGAAGAAAAATAAGAAAGACGAAGAACAAGAAGACGAAGAACAGCAAGAAGGAGAAGGAGACAAAAAGAAGAAAAATTATATGAAACTCCTATTATATAAATATCATAATGAGAATGCAAGCATACGTTTGTTATATATGGCAAAATCACCTATGTATAAGAATACATCATCGTTTTCATGGTCTTAAAATATAGATATTATATGCATCAACCTTTCGTCTATTACATCTAATAAAGATCGTCTGCACGAATATAACAGTCCAAATTGCATTCATGTTTGTACCAGTTAACGGACATCAATAAGGAAGGACACATGATTTAAAATGACCAAGTGTCACATAAAATCACACTGTCCTAACTATTATACAATAGTGTGGACACTGCAAACAAACAGATTAGAGAATGTCCGAAAGGCTATTTTTATCATGAACCAGAACATCGCCGCCTTGAGAGAACAAGAGGTTACGTACCCGTGAAAAAAGAAGGTAAATATATACGGAATGCAAATAAAAAGCACAACTAACTTCTTTTCAAGGTTAAAGGGACACTGTCCGTAAGTAAGCAGATATTGAGCATAACCTAATAACCGTGTGACATTTATTCAGTGAAATGTATACATGAAAACATGAGCATAGACCCTAAGAAGTCTGTAGTAATACGTTCGTGAGTTTGAAAAAAAAAAGACTTAATTATTATTTGTAAATAAAGTGGGTCACACCATATTTACTTTTTCTGCGATCACGTGACTTCCATTAGCGCGTTAGGTTTTCATCAAAGTATGTATTGCGTAATATTTATAGCCCAGTTAGCTCAGTCGGGAGCGATGTCGACTACTTTACGCTCACGCTCATTATTATTACCGCGAGTGTAATTTTAGTTTCGGCTGCGAGTTCAAACGCTCGAACCGGTTTTTCATTTTTTTTTGTACCGCGATTGAATTCAATCAAACAATCTTGCTTTTAATTAATAAATATTCAATAATGTTTAGTGTGTAATGTTTGCGAACATAATTAGTGTGTGTTTTATAAGCTAAAAGGTACGGACATTGTCCCTTTAAAGGGACACATGGCAGTCTTGCATATTGTATAAAGCATAATATTAGTGTCTCGAATTATTTATCTAGTATCATTTTGGCTTTAAACCTGATTGCATATAATTAAATAAAATTTTCTTCTCTCATCTTATTTTACCATAGGTTTAAATAATAATATGCAAAAAAAAGTTTGCTTTATACTTTTCTTATAATTAATATTGCTGTTTGAACAAATGCAATTTATGTAGAAAAACTAACGGGACGCTGCGAGTTTTTCAAAAATCAATATTGCCGTGTGTTCCTTTAAAGAAAATGAATAAGCAATTATTCGACGAAACACAAATTCCCATTCAAATTCAAATTAAAAAAACAAAACAAAATATTTCTGATCTTTCTATAGCGTTGCAATCTATTATTAATTATCTCCACGAAGAATATTTTACATATTCGGATAATGATCCAAAATTACCACAAACATTGTAAACATTTCATACATGAAATATGTACTAGTTTCGCCGTGCGCTCCCGTGTGCTCCCGTGTGCTCATCTCAAGTTTCATTGAGAGATTAGGACATTCTTCAGATAAACATTGTAGACCATCATCTTGACCTGTGTGACCTCCTCTATCTCGCCACCCGCTTGCCTGTCTACTGTTCCATCGCTATATAAGGACTCTCTAGACCCGTACAGTAACTATACGTTTAATTTAAACAGACAGACACACACACAAACGAACGAACGGAAACGAAACGAAATTATTTTTCTGACGCAGAATATATTTTGGAATTATTAACTGTCGTTTAATTGTTCAACAGTTCCTCTTGGATACTTTGAAAGGTAAGATCATTATATCAGAATAACATTAGTTTATTATACTTATTACGTATCTACTAAATTAGTATTCATTAATTACATGCATTTTATTAATTTACTTATTCACAGCATTTTATTAATTTACTTATTCACAGCGACAAACACAAATTCCATAACTAACTTTGTCATCAAATTAATAAAAAAGTATTGTATCGCTAATGTTAATATATTTCAAACAAAAGTATCATTGATAATGACCGGACATCATTATATACAATTAATATTAAAATATGACATTCATTAAAATAAAATAGATTATAACACTTTTATTAAATTGTGCGCACGCCTATTTCGTTGATAGTTTTGTTTTACAAAATTACCCCCAATGGCAAATAACTATTTTTTTTTATTTGTTATTTGTAAATTATGTATAGTTACCTCTACAATTGTCTAACATTGTGTGTATAATATGTTATCGGGAAGGACATTAACTAATATTGTTAGAACTTGTAACCCAACCCTTTTGCGATTATATACTGGCAATCAAATATGTTAAAATAACTATTTATTTTTACTGTTTTTCATTTCAGAACGAAAGATGGATTGGATAAAATACGAAGTCTGTTTGCTACTGTTACTCGGATACATATCCACCGCATCATCTGCTAGAATACCGTCACCTACGTCGACAGCTATCGAACAAGAATATCTCAAACAAGGAAATACGCTCGAAAACACACCTGGTCCGGAGGAAGTTGATACATCTGAGATCGACGCAAGTCGGGGTCTGTTAGATATTCTGACAAGTGGAAAAAGTAATTCTCATCAAAACGCTTATGAACTGTACGGTGTAAAAAACAGCGAAGCAATGAGGCATGATTTTAATAGTAGAATACATTTAAAGAAATTGAATAAAAACCGGCAAGACGCATTGCAGCGCAAACAGTTAAAAGAATTATTTAGCCACCGAGCTAGAATACCGAGGAGTGCTTCAACAAACGGCGCAGAAAGTAGATTCAGCGAAGACTCTGAATATAAATCTGATACTGAATTAATAAGTGAATATACCGGAAACTACGATGCACAAAAAGCTGTTGAAAACCATATGAGGAACTTTCTGGTTGATATGCTAAAACTCTTCCAGTACGAGATTGAAGAGGTCGCGCATGAATCAAACAAACTCTCAAATAAACGTAGGAGACACAAGCGCCTTCGAGAGCACAAATCACGTCCTAAACGAGACCTTAGGAAACGAGACCTTAGGACAATGTTTCTTGACCCAGAAGTTCAAAAAATAATTATGTCATATTTTAATCAGAGAGGAGCGGATGCGAATGGGAACCCTATTTTTAGATACGGATAATAAATACACAGCATTCTTGAGATAGAAACGTTATAAGAATCTTCATTCATGTCTTTGAATCTTGTACCTTGTGTACCACATTTTAACACATTTTAATATTTATCGTTATGGATGTCATATGCCGCTATTTTAAAACGGGATAGACAAACCATATATTATGACGCCGTGTTTTGTTTATTTTATTTTTACTAATAAAAAAAATATATTTTGCAATTTAGTATTGTCTTTTTATTGGAAAATCAATATAATCAATATTATATTGTTAAACTGTGATTAGGCGTGCAAATTAGTATAACTTTATATCATTTAAAGTGAAAAACAAATAGGTGTTTCAGCAAAAAGAGTTGAACCACGTATTTATTTTTAACTTTTAAATGTAAATTTCATGAAAGCTGAAACAAGTTCAAAAATCCTTTATATTAGAAAATAAACACCAAAGTAAGGCCCTAAATTTAATGAAATATCTATATCTTGTTTTGAAAGCTTTATTTAGTTTTCGATTTTACCAAACTTGGTCAGAGTATATATATAAATAAATGTTACTTTTAGTATTTTTTTTCATCCCTTGTCTTAACAATTTCATTAAAACTCAGTAACACGATACTGAACACAATACATACATAGATCTAAAAAAACAATTTAATAATAGTCCTCTTAATAATTTGAGAAAACTTGTGTAGTGATCAACGCAAAATTGTATTGGAATTACATATTGATAAAATAAATGTATATCAATGTTCAGCGGAAACATTTCAGGACACGTGTATGGACGGACATGGGTAAAACTATTGACCTCAGCCCATCCTTACAGGGCGGGAACATACACGATAATCATAAATAGGAGACATTACGTGATCCCGCCTTAATTCCATTAAGCGATGGGAAAGCTTATATTAGCAGAACTTTATTTCGACAATAAAACACGTTTAAAAACATACTTTTATTGAAAAAAATGCGATAACCTGTAAAAAAATTACCTATTATATGTTTTAATTTTACAATAAACAAACTTTTAAAGCCTTAATTAAGGTTTTATTTCATAATCCAGCCAACCCCTTTTTCACTTCTTGGAGAATAGGTTGGCTGGGGTATGAAAGTTAATAATCGGACCACGTTATGAGTGTGGGCTATGGCATACATTATGCTATTTTAAATTATATTATGTTTTCTTTCATTACATTCAGCCAAACATAAACAATTTATCATCTTTCTATATATTGTTTTGGACAAAACCAATAAGTAATATATTGTTTATAAAAAATAACAAACACATGTTAGATGTGGCAATGCGTAGACCAGGTAGATCCGTTTATTTTTATGAAAATAAAACATAAATCACGCACATTCATCGACGATCCATAAAAATAAATAAATTTGATTCATTTTATATGGAAGTGAATGTTGTGTCCAAGCACTTAGCAGCAATAAAATATAACAAAAAACACTTGTTAAAGTTCTGAATCTCCGATTCGCTCACTCGTTTCCATGGTTCTGTGAATATAGATTCAGTTCTGACATTAAAACTTTCCGAGGTTTCGTAACCCCATTAAACTAGAACCATTTACTCATTCGCACTGGTACACAAAAACATACAACTTCTGAAAAACAGAGAACTATATTTATAACATATAACAAATAACTAAAGCCTCAGTCATACTGAGTTGCGATCGCTTGCGATTTCCCCCAGTCGCAGACCGGGATTATCGCGAGAAGGTCGGGGTCAATCGCAGACGTTGCAGTCACACTCCGAGCACTGAAAAGACTGATCGCATAACAAATGGCTGTAGCAAACGTGGGTGTGGTCCCAACGATTTTAGACATAGCGTACGATTGCTTTCGAATTGTCGTACGACTACCTGCAATCACTTGCAGAATGTTGCAGCCGGCAGCACGACTACTTGTGACTGGTAGTGCAAGTGATCGGAAATAGCTGCGAGTATTCCCAGCCTGTTGCAATCGGTTGTGTGATCGGTCGTTTTATTTGGAGGTGTGGCCTGGTGTGAACATTTAATTTGGGAGTCTCAGGAATTACAGAAAATATTATTTGCTATTCAAATACATAAAACAACTTGTCATTTGTGTCTAAGCCCTAGTATTATAATACTCAACCATATCAGGATGCAACCAAAGAATGGAACAGAAATATCTCCTGCGTTCAACTGTTTAGTTGTCTCAATTGCACGTTTTTACGTCGAATGCCGTTGTAATGAGAAGTGAATACATATTGGAGATAAATATTTTTAAAGTGATGATATATGATAGCTAAAATCCGCATAAATATGGGAATACATACGGGAGAGAAATAAAGTGATTAGGAAGATAAATGATAGTTTAATTCTACAAAAATAAATTTTGAATGCATACAGTTATTTACAGGTACATAGTTTCCGAACCAATGTTCGTTGGAAGTACCAGTATAAAACAAAAACCACAAAGTTTCTTTCCCATAAAGAGTCGGTTGATCGTAGCGGGGGTCGAACCCACAAAGCCATTTTCCATCAGACTGGGTTCCGACTTATAAACATACCAATACTTCATAAAGATTTATAAATTTCAATGCACGAGTTTAAGTTCACAAATGACCAATAAATCCGAATTTAGTCCGGGTCCGACCCTAGGTTTTAAGACCAGACACCTTGCCCTCGTTCGGGACCCGGCTAACCATGACCGTGTGGTTAAGGTTCGAACCTCAGGCCACTTTCAATAAAAAGGTTTGTTTTTCAGCTTTTCTAAGAACGTCTGCAACCCGTGCTAACATATAACCTTGACCTATAAGTCGGAATCCAGTCTGGATATCACCCCAGGGGTCTAAGCTACGAGTACATATACAACAACCCCCTTAGCAACACCCACTCGGTTGCTATGGACAGATAATCAAATAGTTCTATACTTAAAGTTAGTGCGGTCACTTTTTAATCGTTCTAAGAGTTTATGCAACCCGTGCTGACATAATTTATAACCTTGACATATAAGTTCGAACCCAGTATGGTTCTCACCCCTTGGGTCTAAGCTTTGTGTACATATAAAACAACCCTCTTTCGTTTCGGCAAGAGTCATAAATATGATACATGTTGAACTAATTTAAGCTGAGTAAACTGTACCATTTTTACATCTTGAGTTTCGTTTCGGCAAGAGTCATAAATATGGTACATGTTAATATATAAGGTTATGAGTATATTGCACCATTTTGCACCATTTTGCCTTCTTGTGTTTCGTTTCGGCAAGAGTCATGCATATGGTAATACATAGCAAAATATGATTCATATAAATAGCATTTAGTTCAAATTCTGAACTCATCTATAGTCTAATTGTAAAATAATCTGTAATCAACATGTATTGATGTATGTATATAGTCTTGATCCATTATATTTATAGATATATGTTAACGTTCGCTAATGTTAAATTTTGAATTTGTATTATATGTTACAATTATATGTATATGCTCTCCTGTACATTGGAGGAAATAAAGAATCTATCTAACACCTCCTCGGTTGCTAGGGGCAGATAATCAAGGCTGGTACTTTAAATTTAGGATACTTCGTTATTTTTCAATCACTCTAACAGCTTCTGCAAGCCGTGCTGACATATAACATTGACCTATAAGTCGGACCCAGTCTGCATCACACCCCAGGGGTCTTAGCTACGAGAACATATACAACAACCACCTTAGCAGCACCCCCTCGGTTGCTAGGGGCAGATAATCAAATAGTCCTATACTTTAAAATAGGATAATTAGTTAGTGCGGTCACTTTTTCAATCGTTCTAAGAGCTTATGTAACCCGTGCTGACATATAACCTTGACCTGTAAGTCCGATCCCAGTCCGGATCTCATCCCTGGCTTCAAAGCTTCGAGTACATATAAAACAAACCCCCCTTAGCCCGTGCAAACCATTCTAACTGTCGTTATGGACACTCTAGTGTATATATAATATACATGTATATGGAGGAACTCCCTGGCGGTCCTGTTCAGTTGAAGTTCGAACCTCTAGGTTGTGGGGTAACGTGGGGTACGATACCACGGAGAAAATGCGGGAGAGGCTGTTTAGTTCGGCGATTTTTATAATCCCGAAGTTCGGGAAATTGTTCATAAAATGCGAGGTAGAAGCAGATGTATGAGTGCTGCTAAAACCGGGGCCTCAAAGCCAGGGTGTCGGAAAAACAGACACAATAAACCCGAGTCTGCAATCTTGCGGGTGTTTTTTTTGTTCTCTGCTATCAGCTGATCTTCAGATACACACATATCACTCCACCTCCTGGGTGACCTGCCTGTGGCTCTTCGTTTCCTAATAATATTTATTAAATATATAAAATCAAGTCGAAAATATTTTTTCTCCTTTATGTATACAGAGAATAAACGTTTCATACATGTATTATGTTGCAACTTGACATTCAACGAAAGACTGTTTTAATAGTTCATGAAATGCTATTTTCTAAGGTTATAGTTGATTTGTATGTTTAATTAAGTTAGTACACTGACTATTTTAATAAATAAATAATAATTACAATATAAATATATATTTAAATTCTGCAACTGGCCTGCCGATCGCAAAGAGGTCGTGATATTTCACTACTTCTCGTACCACATGTCGTGAACGTGCACGAGCTATTGCACGAACAATCGCACGGAGGTGCAACAGGTCGTGCAATCGGTAGCAGCTGGTCGTGCGAGGGGGCGGAGACCAAAAAGTCTTGCGATCATCTGCGATCGTACACGACAGCATGCAACAGGTCGTGCAACAAGTAGCACGACTGCTTGCGACCTCTTGCGATTACTTCGGTCGCAACAAGGTTTTTGTGCATGTTCAAAAACCTTGCTGCGACCGATTTTGGTTGTACGAGTATCTGCGATAGCCTGCGACTGCATACGGCTTACTGCACGATTTTCTGCGATCTCTTGTGATTTTCTTTATAGAAGTCGTAAGGCCAATGTGACTGGCACTTTAAATTTATATATAATGCATATGATTCTTAAAGGGTGGATGGGAGGGAAAACGACAACGTATCGATCTATCTTGCCTGGTCTGACACGCCTCGATGAAGGAAAATCATATATACCTGTGAGTTACCCGTTTGAAAAATTGTGCATCCTAAGTTTGCTCACATGCTTGAGCCAAAAGCGTACTCTGTCAATAATGAAACTTTGAAGGAATACTGTTTGCTGTATTATTTGTTGTTTTAGTATTTTTTTCCAAAAGGAAAGGTCTTACATAGCCATGTACCATTCGATTAAAAGCAGCATATTGTACATACAATATATAGCGGAAATTCCCGTGTTGCGTTTCTTTTGTACGGAGTCGGCTAGTTTTCTGTCTTGTTTGTGTTTGTTGCTGTCAAATATAAAAAATAAGTATATTAGTGTTATGTATGAACTAAAACAGTTCGATTTTCAGGTACTAAAGATAATCTTTAAACATATTTAAAAACAAAAACTAAAACGTCCAGGAATCTTGATATAAATACTGCAACATCCAAAATTATTCCTCAGAAGGAAAGCTTGTAATATAAAAAGTGCCTAAACATAGCTATCACTTGCAAGTGCAAGGCAAACTAGAAAACGGGTTCAGTGGGTTGATAATAAGACAACGCTTCACTGTGCTCAGGAAAGCAATGTTATTACTATTGAATGTGCATAATTTTACTTTAGAAAACAGAATATTTAACCACAGTTGTTTCCCTTGACTTGTGTTGCCAACAATATATACATACATCATCTTCCGACTTACCTGTTTCAGGATGTCTTAGTTAATGTATTTTTTTCCTATCATTTCATTAGGTCCAAATTATATTCTTCGGGCTTCTGTGTCTTTTTAAAACTTGAATTAAAATGTTCCATCTGTTTTATTTACAATCATCTGTTAAATTGTTTCTCAGACTGAAGTTTGCTTGTTCACATTTATAAAAAGAAATGTGTTATTAGTAGAATGATATGTTGATATTAAGAGTCAAATGATGTTCAAAATATACTTCGTGAACTGGCATATATATTTATAGGCGCTTATTCTCGTCACTCGGTACTATTGATGTTTTTAAAATTCGCGGCGCCCCGTTAGTTTTTCTAAAAAACTTTCATATTATCAAAACATTATTAATAACAATTTGAATAATCAAGGATTTTTTTTTTTTTTTACAAATTAATATAATGTTGATTATATTGCTGCAACAATATAGTTCAACCAATGGTAGATTAACCAAAAAAAAAACACTCCTAAATATTGTATTACCTTTTATTTAGATACTGAATTGTTGGTTTTAATGACTGAGCTTGAGAAAACCTGGCAGATTCCACGGACAACTCCTCTTTATTGTGCACTCATTGGAGAGGTTAGGAGTCAACCAATCTGATAGTAACTTGTCACCGGCGGGCTGTCACTGGACGTGGTGTCCGCGAAAGGCTACACAAATGTGTCTTCCATCCACACATAGAGGCCATAACGACCACTGCGATCAGCTTTACACTACCTAGCTAACATGTAGTATATAAGGAACAACAAAAATCCAGTCTATGTTTCTACTTTAAGTTCTCTAATTACTACTGTGCATTTCAGGGTGCCTGGACGTCAAATATGAATCGATTTGTTTTATTACTTGCTTTATGTTTCATACCTGATATGGTTAGATAGAATGAAAATATACGCTCCTGGATCTGTTTACAATCTTGCCATAGCCATCCGTTATGCTTCACAAAGCCTAAAAATCATTTTGAACCCCTTGTTTACATCGTAAAATTTAAAACAACATGTTTGTCTGATTCTAGGGTTCGGATGTACCAGGTAAAACGTAGGTTATGCAGGGTGGTGTTGTTGTTCAGCAGCATCTCCAGCAATCGATCATACTTATCTTTTAGTTTGGAATGAAAAACATTATATCTAGCAAATAGAAGGTAAGTAAATAGTATACTTCGTTTATATTTTATTATTTACACCACTATTGGTCAACTGATATTCTAAGTCTCCCTACCCTAGGAAAATGGAATGTCCCGCCATCGCCATTTTGTTTTTCGGCTGTCAATACAATTACATGTAAACAGTGAGGGTCAAAATGAATGTTTGGCTTTGCGAAGCTTAGAGCATGGCTACGCAAAGATTGCCAACAGATTCAGGAGCGTCCATTTTTATTCTTTTCAATCATATCAGGTAGGAAAACATATAGAAAGTAATAAAAAAGAATCTCGATTCATAATCGGCGTCTAGACACCCTGAAATGCACAGTACATATAAATATTTACAACAGTATAATTACAAAGATAGTGTCTTTCTCACGTTATGTCTGATTTGCCTTGCAGCATGTACCACCAAACAGGACCGAGATAATTTTTTTTTAGCAATTTACCCATTTTTATAAAGCCTTCCTGGAATAAGGAGTTTAATAATATTCGTAAATAATAACACCTCTATAATGCTAATCCCTAACCAGAGGTATCCCAGCGGTTCTCCTTTGACATCTAAGTAAACTACTCGTACGTGTATGAAATTAAAACACTCTCCACAGAGGCAAAATAGTTCTCATTAAAAACTAAAATCACTCTTACTAAACAAAAAATAAGTTCAAACTCACACATTAAATGAAATAATGAAAAGTGTATGTTATTTCAAATTACATGTTTATACTCTATGTTGACTTGTTCAAACAATTCAAACAAAGTTGACTTGTTCAAACAATTCAAACAAAGTAAACATGCAATATGAAGAGTAAATATTTACAATTAATGAAATGAAATGATATTATAACTCAAGATTTCAAAGTCAGGCATTTAAAGAAACAAATCAGAACTGCATAACATATGCTGCAAATTTCCAAATACAATCATTTATTCAACACACTTACATAACAGAGTCCTGATTCTGCACACTTTGCTGTGTCGACCGAGTGAGTCCTAACCGGATTTAAACACAAGCACGCAAGTTTTCGTACTGTCAAATTCTCTGGTGCCATTTATTATTTATTATCAACATAATTACCACATAAACATAAAATAAATATCAACGTTAACAACTTGCACACTATTGTACTGAATGTTTCACTTAGATATCTGAAAGGAATTTTCAATTTATGAGAACTTTTAAATTCTATTTTCTTTAAATTAATATTGTACATATTAATCCAGAATTTGACAATACATTGTATTCCAAGTAAGAATCTTTCAGGAATATTGGGTATATGCAATATCCGTAATCCTTTTATTCACTGATTGTTATTATTTGTTTTTAAATGTGTCCTCTTTAGGTAAATATTATATCCAATATGTAAAAGAAAAATCATCCTAATGACTAAATTAAGAATTTTCAGAAGCCACGGGTTTCTAAAATTCTCTGCGGCTCTAGTGTTGATCTTAAGGAGGTCTGACTATAGTCAGGCGGTAGTCAGGCGGTACGATTGTCCCAGACCTGGCTTATGGGCGTGTTTTCCAATGATTTGTATCTTCCTAATTAAGACCGACATCGATGTCGAGACTTGCCTTTAGTATATAGGACCTGTCGAGGGTTCCTTTCCATTTTAGCCTTAATGTCAGCCAATATGATTTGTGATATGTCTCTCAAACTGAGAAGTTTTACTTTTTTTGTTTTGGATAGAACTGACCTCATCGTACATGGAGATTGCGTTGTGATTGTAGGCATTGTTTTACAATAGAGCTGCTGATGTTGGCAATATAAGTGTCGGCACCACTTTCAAGAAGATTGTATCCAGACTGAATCGATGGTTGATAGTCAGTTAGTTATCTGGGTAAAGTGAAACATGGTGTTGTTTCGATAGATGTTTGAAATATTTTCCGCATGATTTGCAGAAGTTCATGAAATATCTCTTTTGTTATTAATTTGCGTCAATTCAACAATTTCCACCAATGTCCTATGTACTCAAAATTAATAAATTGTATTATGTGTTTAACAATTTTTCAAGGGATCAGAAGAGAAGTTCGACCTATCCGAAGTTCGAATTGAAATATCTCTGCACATATATATTTTTTTTACCTCATCGACCATTTTTTCCACTATATTTTCTTGCAGATATTTACCGATTTTGAATGAATTATTATACAATTATGGACTTTTCAGCTGTTATACATGATGTGATATGCACCAAAAAAATCATTATTGACCGAGGCGATAGCCGAGGTCAATAATGATTTTTTGGTACATATCAACATCATGTATAACAGCTGAAAAGTCCATAACTGTTTTATTATATAACCCTCAATTTACAATTATATAAAACAGGTCAATATCAAAAAAACAATTATATAAAACAGGTCAATATCAAAAAAACAGGTCAATATAAAAAAAACAGGTCAATATCGCTAGATATTTTTTCTAAAAAATTACTTTTTAGCCAATGAAAACGCGTCTATTTATAGGTTATATAATAAAAGTCTTTATCGTATATAGCATTATGCCACTGTAATACTTTCATTCAGATTTACATTATTCATCTCACTGATCGACTTTGCTCATGGCCCGATTCCAAGATATACGTGTTTCGTTTATCAGCAACAGTCTACAAGATTGGATTGAATTGTTCGTCCCTTCACCATTTTCTCATTCCTGATTTGAAGCTCCCATTGAGTAGTTCCTAGCTGTGCTCGGAGGACAATCCGTTTCCTGTTGTTGTCAGAATACTATACTAGATATTACATCCTTCCCAAGGCCTTACAATCTAGCCTATGTTACACCACATTCTTCTTGTCATTCAGAGTCGAATGTTCTGATCCTGACACGTTTCACATCCTTGCGATGGCTGGAAAAATTTAGAAAAACATCAGAATGTATCTTGAACTGTACTGGTCAACCTCAGCAGTTTCAGCTAAAGAGAAAACCAATCTAGAGTACGACCAAACAACACTTGGATGAAATGTCATGCCTCTACCTCCCTTTGTCCGGATTTTAACAGGCGCAATCACCGAGTCCCAAGAGGTTGTCCAGTCATCGCCCAAGGGAAAAGTGAAGCTTAGTGACTGACTGTAGAAGAGTCGATTACTAAACATGAAGTGATTTGCAATGCTAAACAGTCGTATCATTTTCTGACGAATATCCTGATTTATTTTGGAAAGTGATCAAGAAAGCCGTCAGGTCACTTTAACTTTCGTTTATAGACCACATCTCCATAACATAAATTGTGTGATATTCCTAGTCGCAGAAATGTTTTAAGTTTGGTGTTGTACTTTTCCAGTAGGTTTTTGCTGCGGCGATAGAATTTGATAAAGATCTACCTAGTTTGTGCTAACGAAAACCTTGCTGTAGAAGTATACTAATAAACCAGCGTGATAATCCAAACGTCCATTCAAAAAGTTACAGTAGTTGATAGCCTCCCTTGTTTCGATATCTGCCGTTGGGTATCCTTTAAGGACGAGACGTTTTATGTCTAACATATATTTAACTAACTGCTCTTTGCTCTTGTTGAGTCTCCAACCTTTCAGTTCTGCCAGGTGAGAAGACGTTTTTTCCTTTCTTTGAAACGTCCATCTGTCGCAGACGTTAATTTCTGGTAGTTGTTAAAAGTTCCCCCAGGAATTTGTCGAATTGTATTTCAGCTACCTCACCCTTTGACTGTGATCATAATTCAAACGCATTATTGATTCCATGATGCCATCCCATTTCTTGACGAATCTGCGTGAGGTAATTCATTATTTCTTGTTTTGTTGTAATATTCATATCTTTGATGGACTGATTCTTCATCATTTGATCTTCATCGATATATACAGTACGCGAATACTTCTCACGTTCAGCAATTTGCATTTTTCCCATCAATCGTTCCGGTTCGTTTTCATTTTGTACTTTTTCGTCATTAAGGTCATATATTACATATTTGTCAGTGATTTGTATAGGAAATACGGGGAATAGAAAAGCTATATCTACTCGTTTGCTCTACTGGGAAATATCTCCAAGTGGGAGATATATGCCAGTACGGAACATTGCTCGGCCTTTTCCGTCAGTGGCGGGAATGCCAAATGACGTTCCGATTGTTTTACGGACGTCTTCGTCAGATTCCGCCACTAGGAAATAACGATTACGGAAATTAACGAAGAGTTCCGGTTCCACTTGTTTTGTTTGTATGACGTAACATCGTCTTGGATGACGTAACGTCGTCTTGGTGTTCTCGTGCAAACTGGTGTAAAAAGGCGTGAATCATTAGAAATATTAATAAAATATCATTTTAAATTATGTAATATATAGTTTAATAACCAGTGTTTTTGAGATACTGAAAATATCTCCCTCGGTAGAGAAATGGCCCCGATATAAGAACTCGTGCTCCGCACTCGTTCTTATATCGGGGCCATTACTCGTGCTCCGCACTCGTTCTTATATCGGGGCCATTTCTCTACCTCGGGAGATATTTCCCGTATCTCAAAAATACTGGTTATTAAACTCTATATATCACGGAATGTGCACTTGAACACTTCTCAATTTGGAGTTTAGTAAATACTGATAAAGATCACATTTTTAATTTAATACAACAAATTGCCATTTTCTTTTCCATAATTATTTATCTCTTTTTTAAATGTTCCAACACAAGTTTCGTTAAAATAAATTGCGTTTCCTAATCGTGACAAAGAACGTTATCACAATTAGGAAAAGCAATTGACGCCGTTTTTACCAATTTCTAGCTAACATGTAGTCGTAGAAATAACGGATGTCAAGTCTATGTTCATACTATCTTATATTTTAATAACTATGTAAATAATTAGAACAGTATAATTATAAAGGTATTGTCTCCATCACGTTCTGACCGATTTCCTGTCGACATAGACCACAAAAAAGACCCAGAACAAACAAATACTCACAATATAAGGCATATCTCAAATAAGGGCGAACTTATTAATCGTAAATAATAGCTTCTCTAGACTTCTAAACATATATTTTTGATCATTATTAGAGTTAGGCCAACTGCTACACATCTCGATATTCAAAAACGAGTTTGATGAATAACGAATCTCGATTTGTTTTTCGATATTCAAAACGAAGTATTCAAAACTAAGTTGTTGATGAACAAATCTCGAAGTGTTTGTTTTTCGATATTTAAAACGTATTTGATTAGTACGAATCCCGAGCTTTTTTTTGTTTTTCGATATTCAAAACTTAGTTGCTGATTAAAAATCTGGAGTGTTTTGTTTCGAATAAGGATCGATTATTTTTTTCGATATTCAAAACACATTTGTTGAATAACGAATCTCGAGTTTTTTGGTTATCGATATTAAATTTGAGTATCGAACATGGAATAACGAATATCGAAAATCATACTCACTTCAGCCCGTATGAATTATGGTGCTAACTGAAGACAGACATGGTGTCCTCCTATGAACTCTACAGTTACCAGGTTTTTTCCAAATAGATTACTGGTACCAATACTAAATTACAGCATATGTGTGACTGGTCTACTGTTTTTAAAACCTTGAATGTATAATAAAAAAAAAGTATGTAATGAATTCTTAACTGTTTTTATACACAATGCACCGAATTTGCTTTATCTTGTTTCTATATTATAATTCTGGGACTCAGTTACTAACGATACTTCAACTGTGATTAATCTACTGTCAAACGCTGTATAATATTACATACATACTATTCAGCAAATTCCCAACAGATAGTGCAATAATTACGTGAATTGAATGTAAAAGTATTATTTCAACAATGCATAGAATGTAGAATAAAGCAAATTAACAATTTAAGTAAGACATATAGTACAATTTCTGTTAATGGTATCATTGTTACTGTTGTATTATATTTAACTATTTTACTATGGAATAAAAGTAGGTAAACAATAAATACTGAAAAGGGGATCCATTGGAAGCAACAAACACAAGCAAGAGAAAAAAAGTAGCAGACTCGGTTTTATTGAGTCTGTTCATGAGAGGTAATGTAGAGTGCAACACCTCTCACGCCTCCTAGCACCGGCTTAAGCGATATTCTACTTTAAAGCCACGAAGATTGGGCTTGATGATCGCAAAGGACCAGTAAGTAATAACACTACTGATTTGTAGTCGGGGCAGCTTTTTACGGCCGCCACACAGCACTAAACAAACGCTAGTGTGAATGTCAATAAATACTGAAAAGGGGATCCATTGGAAGCAACAAACACAAACAAGAGATAAAAGTAGCAGACTCGGTTTTATTGAGTCTGTTCATGAAAGGTAATGTAGAGTGCAACACCTCTCACGCCTCCTAGCACCGGCTTAAGCGATATTCTACTTTAAAGCCACGAAGATTGGGCTTGATGATCGCAAAGGACCAGTAAGTAATAACACTACTGATTTGTAGTCGGGGCAGCTTTTTACGGCCGCCACACAGCACTAAACAAACGCTAGTGTGAATGTCAATAAATACTGAAAAGGGGATCCATTGGAAGCAACAAACACAAACAAGAGATAAAAGTAGCAGACTCGGTTTTATTGAGTCTGTTCATGAGAGGTAATGTAGAGTGCAACACCTCTCACGCCTCCTAGCACCGGCTTAAGCGATATTCTACTTTAAAGCCACGAAGATTGGGCTTGATGATCGCAAAGGACCAGTAAGTAATAACACTACTGATTTGTAGTCGGGGCAGCTTTTTACGGCCGCCACACAGCACTAAACAAACGCTAGTGTGAATGTCAATAAATACTGAAAAGGGGATCCATTGGAAGCAACAAACACAAACAAGAGATAAAAGTAGCAGACTCGGTTTTATTGAGTCTGTTCATGAGAGGTAATGTAGAGTGCAACACCTCTCACGCCTCCTAGCACCGGCTTAAGCGATATTCTACTTTAAAGCCACGAAGATTGGGCTTGATGATCGCAAAGGACCAGTAAGTAATAACACTACTGATTTGTAGTCGGGGCAGCTTTTTACGGCCGCCACACAGCACTAAACAAACGCTAGTGTGAATGTCAATAAATACTGAAAAGGGGATCCATTGGAAGCAACAAACACAAACAAGAGATAAAAGTAGCAGACTCGGTTTTATTGAGTCTGTTCATGAAAGGTAATGTAGAGTGCAACACCTCTCACGCCTCCTAGCACCGGCTTAAGCGATATTCTACTTTAAAGCCACGAAGATTGGGCTTGATGATCGCAAAGGACCAGTAAGTAATAACACTACTGATTTGTAGTCGGGGCAGCTTTTTACGGCCGCCACACAGCACTAAACAAACGCTAGTGTGAATGTCAATAAATACTGAAAAGGGGATCCATTGGAAGCAACAAACACAAACAAGAGATAAAAGTAGCAGACTCGGTTTTATTGAGTCTGTTCATGAGAGGTAATGTAGAGTGCAACACCTCTCACGCCTCCTAGCACCGGCTTAAGCGATATTCTACTTTAAAGCCACGAAGATTGGGCTTGATGATCGCAAAGGACCAGTAAGTAATAACACTACTGATTTGTAGTCGGGGCAGCTTTTTACGGCCGCCACACAGCACTAAACAAACGCTAGTGTGAATGTCAATAAATACTGAAAAGGGGATCCATTGGAAGCAACAAACACAAACAAGAGATAAAAGTAGCAGACTCGGTTTTATTGAGTCTGTTCATGAGAGGTAATGTAGAGTGCAACACCTCTCACGCCTCCTAGCACCGGCTTAAGCGATATTCTACTTTAAAGCCACGAAGATTGGGCTTGATGATCGCAAAGGACCAGTAAGTAATAACACTACTGATTTGTAGTCGGGGCAGCTTTTTACGGCCGCCACACAGCACTAAACAAACGCTAGTGTGAATGTCAATAAATACTGAAAAGGGGATCCATTGGAAGCAACAAACACAAACAAGAGATAAAAGTAGCAGACTCGGTTTTATTGAGTCTGTTCATGAAAGGTAATGTAGAGTGCAACACCTCTCACGCCTCCTAGCACCGGCTTAAGCGATATTCTACTTTAAAGCCACGAAGATTGGGCTTGATGATCGCAAAGGACCAGTAAGTAATAACACTACTGATTTGTAGTCGGGGCAGCTTTTTACGGCCGCCACACAGCACTAAACAAACGCTAGTGTGAATGTCAATAAATACTGAAAAGGGGATCCATTGGAAGCAACAAACACAAACAAGAGATAAAAGTAGCAGACTCGGTTTTATTGAGTCTGTTCATGAGAGGTAATGTAGAGTGCAACACCTCTCACGCCTCCTAGCACCGGCTTAAGCGATATTCTACTTTAAAGCCACGAAGATTGGGCTTGATGATTGCAAAGGACCAGTAAGTAATAACACTACTGATTTGTAGTCGGGGCAGCTTTTTACGGCCGCCACACAGCACTAAACAAACGCTAGTGTGAATGTCAATAAATACTGAAAAGGGGATCCATTGGAAGCAACAAACACAAACAAGAGATAAAAGTAGCAGACTCGGTTTTATTGAGTCTGTTCATGAGAGGTAATGTAGAGTGCAACACCTCTCACGCCTCCTAGCACCGGCTTAAGCGATATTCTACTTTAAAGCCACGAAGATTGGGCTTGATGATCGCAAAGGACCAGTAAGTAATAACACTACTGATTTGTAGTCGGGGCAGCTTTTTACGGCCGCCACACAGCACTAAACAAACGCTAGTGTGAATGTCAATAAATACTGAAAAGGGGATCCATTGGAAGCAACAAACACAAACAAGAGATAAAAGTAGCAGACTCGGTTTTATTGAGTCTGTTCATGAGAGGTAATGTAGTGTGCAACACCTCTCACGCCTCCTAGCACCGGCTTAAGCGACATTCTACTTTAAAGACACATTTCCCAACCGAATGGAGTCGTTGAAAAATCATGGATAGCATGCTTTTTAACTGCTTACTTCTCGCTGACTGATTACCACAGAGGCATTATATTGAGGCCCCATCACAGTTTTTTTTTCGTTTCATTTACCTTAGTTTTTGAAATAAAATATATTGTAACTAAAAACACTAGATTGTTTATTATGGGGGAGCATATAGTCGCCGCTTTTTCCGTCCCTCCGTGCGTCACACTTTTTGTCCGGAGCATAACTCAAAAAGTATGCTTGATTAAAGTTAGTGTGAATGATTGGGACAATGAGATGGAGTGCAGTTCATAGGAACCATAACTCTAGCTTCACTACTTTTTTAATTATCTCCCTTTTTTGAAAAATCTTATCCGGAGCATAATAGAGTTCCGTACGGATTCATTTTGAATAAGGAAGCACTCACACTAAACATTCCTTTTTTCTGTGTAACTTTCGGGATGCATCCATCGGTTCTACCGATTTTCTTGTTGTTATTTCTAATATCAGAAAACAAACAACAACACAAGAATTAGAAATGATAATTTTACTGCACCGTATATTAATATTAGTTCCACCTATGCCCCATATGAGATTGTCCATACGGATTTGGTAACCACTGTCTACACCGTTCAACAACACACTTTGGCAACAACAACACCTTCGGTTCAGGTGATCAAAAACACTTGACAGATGACAACGATTTTTGAATTTTGAAGTCCCGATACGTTTCTTGCATTTGAGATTTACTAAAACACGGCAGAGAAGTAACTGATAATAGAGTATATTGTGCTAAAAATACAAAAACTATTTAATTGTTAACACGGGTCTTTTAAGAAAATCCATCTAACATAGTTGTTTTAACATATATACAAGTGCACATAAAATGCAAAACGGTTATAATTTTTACTACATTATTATACACTCTTTATGGGACGGGCCTCATCCTTTGACAAAAATCTAATAATCTCAATTTCCTTGTGCAAATGTATTTCTAACAGCGATTTACAGTTACCTATAGAAATTCAAAATGTATTTCTAACAGCGATTTACAGTTACCTATAGAAATTCTCTCCCCGAAGAATTTCTATAGGTAACTGTAAATCGCTGTTAGAAATACATTTGCACAAGGAAATTGAGATTATTAGATTTTTGTCAAAGGATGAGGCCCGTCCCATAAAGAGTGTATAATAATGTAGTAAAAATTATAACCGTTTTGCATTTTATGTGCACTTGTATTGATGTTTTTATCAAGCATCAATATTAGTAACCAAGGTCTACCCTACCCGGTTAATTTGGCACCAGAAGTATTATATTCCAAACAAGATTCGATTTTAAAAAAAAATCGCGAACACACAAAGGGTCTGTAAAAGATGTTGCAAAGTCCAAAGTAACAGTTACAGACATTCGAGTAACCAATAAAAAGTGTTGTTTTTTTGTGCAAACTTTCATTGTAAACGATAATTATTGTTGATTGTTGATATATTGTCAATTATCATCTGAGATATTACGGTTATGGTCGAATGTCATGGTTCAGCGATCATTGTACGGGTTCGAACACTGCCCTGGTCCAAAACTTTTTTTACCGAGTATATATTTTATTTTCCGAAGCAACCTTTTTACAAACAAAACATATAATTATAACTTTGAAATCCATATGTCAGTAAATCGTAATTGAAAACTTTCCTTTCAAACATGCAACAGTTATATGTTTGGGAATAAGTATTTTAAATCAAAATATGTTTATGTGTAATTAATAGAAAAAACCCCAAACCCACAGCATAAAACAACTTCTATATTACAAAAAAATTGGTTTTATTATAATGTTACTAGACAATTCTTTCAATAACGGCCTTGTTATATATCCTCGGTCTGCATTCGGTCGAAGGACATTAAAACACTGAGGATTTATAGGTATGAAACCGCCAATTACCTTACCCATTGACACCGATGTTAAAATGCCTAAAAGTTAATGATTCGCTGAAACGTCAGTTCAAGTATGGATAATGCAACAGTGTAACGGGCATATAGAAACATAGCTTTCCACTTCAAAAATCAACAGTAAAGATGGGATCACAAAACATGTAAGAAAGTTCTTGTTTATTTACTAAACAGGTCAAGGGTATAGCTGTTTTCATTTGTAAATTTGGAAAATGTTCATCAATAATCCATTAAAATCTATGAATACACTTCCGATACATACAACAACAAAATCGAATAGAAATGGGCCATTTTCTCCCTCTTATAATGGCCTTTTACAGAAAGGGATTATTTTCATAATCGCAACTACATTCGACTACACTTAAGAGATGTATATGCAAAATGACGTTGGTAATCACCTCGGAGGTTTATATGCAATTGGTGTTGGTAAACCTATAACAGGTCTATTATAGAAAAATAGGTTTTCTGAAAACGTCTAGCTGAAACAGTCTTTTAATAATTTCTTGAAGTTTGTTTGAATGGTGTTTGACGTCATATGACGTTCAGCCAAGTTTAAGCAATACAATTGTGTTCAGTGGTGGAGGCAGGCCACCCACGTATCCTGGGTAGAGCCAGTACGGTATACCTCCCGCCTGCCGTAATCATCGACACTTTCGGCACATTCTCACTAACAATTGGTACAATGATATAACAACATAAACATTACGTGGTCCCGCCTTAGTTCCATTAAGCGATGTGAAAGCTTATGAAGCATTTTATAACAGATATTTCGACAATAAAACATGTATCCTGGGTAGAGCCAGTACGGTATACCTCCCGCCTGCCGTAATCAACGACACTTTCGGCAATTTCTCACTAACAATTGGTACGATGATATAACATCATAAACATTACGTGGTCCCGCCTTAGTTCCATTAAGCGATGTGAAAGCTTATACTGGCAGCATTTTATAACAGATATTTCGACAATAAAACATGTTTGAACACATTTTTTACTGAAAAAATGCGATAATCTGTTTAAAACTACCTATTAAATGTTTTAATTTTACAATATATAAATTGTTTTAGCCGTAATTAAGGTTTTATTTCATACCCCAGCCAACCCCGTTTTCGCTTCTTGGAGAAGGGGTCGGAGGGGGTATGAAAGGTAATACTCGGACCACGTAATACATAATATATATTGTACTAGAATCATCAGGAAATTCAACCTTGATCTAAAATCTTAATGAGTCAGCTTTACCTGTCGTGATATCAAACAGTGTTTGTTTGAACAATGTTATGTCCAATTAAACAAATATTGCTACATGTTAAGCTATATATACGTCATGTAATGTTCACTTTATTGCCTTTTTACATAAGCTAAGTCTAATTTTGATAACAATGGTGTCGTTGATGTCAATTGCATGACATTATTAATGTTGCAAATGTGTAACGGATATAAGTAACAAGGTGATAATGACACATCTACCAATGTTAGAAAACTGTTTTACAATACAATACATAATACGCCATGCATTCGGGTCGTACGGGGACATGACATATAAAAGTACACTGAATTACAATCAACTTTTTTTCATTGTGTCATGTATTTTGAATACTCTTTGCACCACTCGTACCACGTTGCTTGTTATGTTGTTTTCACAAACTGGCTGTGAATACCCTCCCATTTAAATCACTAAAGCATCAATGGTACTGACCGTGATTTGGAAGGCTATATGATCTCGAACTTAGCAAACTTTGAGATTTAACAGTTTGATGATTGTTAACCGTGATATACAGAGACAGAAAACACAGAACTAAAACTAAAAGCAACTCTTGATTTCACAGAATTACTTAAGTGTAAAATTATGTTAAGTTGGCCTGGGTGAAATACTTTAACGTATAGTGGTGGTCAATAGAAATGCACGTGTAAAGAAATGCGCGTATAAAGAAATGCACGTATATAGAAATGCACGTATAAAGAAGGTTAAAGATAGAATGAATGAATGGTGTTTTATGGCACGTCGACACATAAATAGGTCGCATATTGTGCGCAAAAACCGATGAATCATGACAGAATGAAGTAGTAATTGAAAATAATGTAAACGTATAAAGATAAAACTATCTACAAATAAGGGATGATATAGTAGCAATATAAACTATGTATATATGTAAATCAATAAATGCCCGCCAACGGGCTTGAAAACAAGTTAATATATACAGGAAAATATTATATTGATTTGTAAAGTCTGATTTCTTTAAGGAAATCTAAAACAAGACTAAAATCTATTGTATCAAATAACTCTTTCAAAGTATTAACTGTGTAGTATCTTTGTCGCATAGGATCAAAGTCTGCACATTCCAACAAGATATGTTTGACCGTTAACGGTGCAAAACAGGGTATACATTCTGGCAACTGCTCACCTTGTAATAAATATGAATGAGTACAGCATGTATGCCCTATCCTGACCCTGGCTAGGACAACTTCCTCTCGACGAATGGGTCTACTAGAAGGACGCCATTCTCCGAGTAACGGTTTAATGGAATGGAGTTTATTGTTCACCGACAAGTCCCAAGCGGCTTGCCAAGAGTTACAAATATATGTGTTGATACAACATTTAAAATCAGTATAAGGTAATTTGGTATTAGATATATGTAAACATAATGCTGCCTTAGCAGCACTATCAGCTCTATCATTACCACGTATTCCTACATGGCTTGGAAGCCAGCAGAAAATAATAACATTATTAACTATAAGAGAATTGTACTTTTCTAAAAGTTGAAGCACAACTGGATTATCTTGTTTCATATTACCCAGTGCTTGAAGAGATGAAAGGGAATCAGAAAAGATTACGAAATGGTCATCATCAGATTCCTGAATAAAACTTAAGGCAAGTTCAATTGTTCAATTGCCTTCAGTTCAGCTGAGAAGATAGAGGCCTTGTCAGGCAGGCGGCTCTTTATGCTATGTTTGTGAACAACAGCTGCTGCAGCTACCTTGTCTCCATCTTTAGAACCATCTGTGTATATATGTTAAAAGTTACTGTATTTCGATTTAATTTCATTAAATTTGCTTTGAAAGATAGTAGGATCTGTAATGGATTTGTTATTATTACAAAGATCAGGTCGATTTCAGTGACTCTTAATTTTGGTTTAATACGAAGACCAAATGGCCGAATGGCCTTCGGTTTTCGATGAAAAAGAGGTTCATAATTAGGATTAAAAACAGTATCGAAAGTTGGATTTGAAGGTTAGATTGTAATTTAATGGTATACTGAAGGGCTAATTTGTCCCGTCTAAAGATAGAAATGCATGTATAAAGAAATGCACGTATAAAGAAATGCACATATAAAGAAATGCACGTATAAAGATGGTTAAAGATAGAGATGCACGTATAAAGAAGGTTAAAGATAGAGATGCACGAAATAAGGTTAAAGATAGAATTGCACGTGTAAAAAAGGTTAAAGATAGAAATGCACGTATAAAGAAGGTTAAAGATACGGATGCACGTATAAAGAAAGTTAAAGATAGAAATGCACGTCTAAAGAAGGTTAAAGATAGAGATGCACGTATAAAGAAGTTAAAGATATAAATGCACGTGTAAAGAAGGCTAAAGATAGAAATGCACACCTAAAGAAGGTTAAAGATAGAGATGCACGTGTAAAGTAGGTTAACAATAGAAATGCACGTGTAAAGAAGGTTAAAGATAGAAATGCACGTATAAAGAAGGTTAAATATAGAGATGCACGTATAAAGAAGGTTAAAGATGGAAATGCACGTATAAAGAAGGTTAAAGATAGAGATGCACGTATAAAGTAGGTTAACAATAGAAATGCACGTGTAAAGAAGGCTAAAGATAGAAATGCACGTCTAAAGAAGGTTAAAGATAGAGATGCACGTATAAAGTAGGTTAACAATAGAAATGCACGTGTAAAGAAGGTTAAAGATAGAAATGCACGTATAAAGAAGGTTAAATATAGAGATGCACGTATAAAGAAGGTTAAAGATGGAAATGCACGTATAAAGAAGGTTAAAGATAGAGATGCATGTATAAAGAAGGTTACAGATAGAGATACACGAAAGAAGGTTAAAGATAGAATTGCACGTGTAAAGAAGGTTAAAGATGCACGTGTAAGGAAGGTTAAATATAAAAATGCACGTATAAAGAATGTTAAAGATAGAATTGCACGTGAAAAGAAGGTTAATAGAAATGCACGTGTAAAGAAGGTTAAAGATAGAAATGCACGTGTAAAGAAAGTTAAAGATAGAAATACACGTATAAAGAAGGTTAAAAATAGAGATGCACGTGTAAAGAAGGTTAAAGATAGAAATGCAGGTTAAAGATAAAGATGCAAGTATAAAGAAGGTTAAAGATAGAGATGCACGTATAAAGAAGGTTACAGACAGAAATGCACGTATAAAGAAGGTTAAAGATAGAGATTCACGTCTAAAGAAGGTTACATATAGAGATGCACGTGTAAAGAAGGTTAAATAATACAAACGCACGTGTAAAGAAGGTTAAAGATAAAAATGCACGGCTAAAGAAGCTTAAAGATAGAGATGCACGTGAAATGAAGGTTAAAGATAGAAATGCACGTCTAAAGAAGGTTAAAGATAGAGATGGACGTATAAAGAAGCTTAAAGATAGAAATTCACGTATAAAGAAGGTTAAAGATAGAGATGCACGTATAGAGAAGGTTAAAGATAGAGATGCAAGAAAGAAGGTTAAATATAGAAATGCACGTGTAAAGAAGGTTAAAGATAGAAATGCACGTATAAAGAAGGTTAAAGATGGAAATGCACGTATAAAGAAGGTTAAAGATAGGTTAAAGATAGAAATGCACGTATAAAAAGGTTAGAGATAGAAATGCTCGTATATAGAAGGTTAAATATAGAGATGCACGTCTAAAGAAGGTTAAAGACTATTCTCAAGAATGGTTGGTGAATTCAAGGCTTGGTTTCCAGTAATAAGTGTTAGGTTACATAAATGGCACACGGTAGTCATTCCCCCAAGTAAACCTATGTAACACCAGCCTGTGCTAAGAAAAAAGAAATCATCTGAACACTGTTCATGTTCTAATAATTTGATTGATGTTAATTTCATGCCAACAAACCAGAAAGCGCGATTGTATTTCTTTATCCTTCCTCTTACATTTTTTTCAGTGTTTTTTTTCCAGCACCTTGCTTAAATTTTCTCCCCAAGCGTTTAATGTAACGCGCGACGATCAAAGGAACTATGGAAAGTTATCATGTAACATGATGTTGCACAGTGTAACGTTGATATTTACAGTGACCTTGACCTTATATGACAATAACTTTATAGTTCTTTGTTACATAGTCAAGGCACATGTAGGCCACGGTCAATTACAATCAGGCCAATAAAGGGAAATACTATAAGCTGTTCAACCGTTCTACGTTAATGTCACACATAAGTAGCAGCAACATAGGAGCTCTACGTTAATGTCGCACATAAGTAGCAATATCACAGGAGCTCTACGTTAAAGGCACACATACGTAGCAGCAACATATGACCTCTGCGTTAATGTCACACAAACGTAACAGCAACATATGAGCTCTGCGTTAATGTCACACATAAGTAGCAGTAACGTATGAGCGCGTTAATGTCACACATACGTAGCAGCAACATATGAGCTCTGCGTTAATGTGACACATACGTAGCAGCAACATATGAGATCTGCGTTAATGTCACACATACGTAGCCGCAACATATGAGCTCTACCTTAATGGCATAAATACGTAGCAACAACACAGGAGCTCTGCGTTAATGTCACACATACGTTAAACAACATATGAGCTCTACGTTAATGTCACACATACGTAGCAGCAACACAGGAGCTCTACGTTAATGTCACACATACGTAACAGCAATATAGGAGCTCTACGTTAATGTCACACATAAGTAGCAATAACATAGGAGCTCTACGTTAATGTCACACATACGTAACAGCAACATAGGAGCTCTGCGTTAATGTCACACATACGTAACAGCAACATAGGAGCTCTGCGTTAATGTCACACATACGTAGCCGCAACATATGAGCTCTACCTTAATGGCATAAATACGTAGCAACAACACAGGAGCTCTGCGTTAATGTCACACATACGTTAAACAACATATGAGCTCTACGTTAATGTCACACATACGTAGCAGCAACACAGGAGCTCTACGTTAATGTCACACATACGTAACAGCAACATAAGAGCTGTACGTTAATGTCACACATAAGTAGCAATAACATAGGAGCTCTACGTTAATGTCACACATACGTAACAGCAACATAGGAGCTCTACGTTAATGGCACACATACGTACCAGCAACATAGGAGCTCTTCGTTAATGTCACACATACGTAACAGCAACATAGGAGCTCTACGTTAATGGCACACATAAGTACCAGCAACATAGGAGCTCTGCGTTAATGTCACACATACGTAACAGCAACATAGGAGCTCTACGTTAACGTCACACATACGTAACAGCAACATATGAGCGCGTTAATGTCACACATAAATAGCAGCAACATAGGAGCTCTACGTTAATGTCAAACATACGTAGCAATAACATAGGAGCTCTACGTTAATGTCACACATACGTAACAGCAACATATGAGCGCGTTAATGTCACACATAAGTAGCAGCAACATAGGAGCTCTACGTTAATGGCACACATACGCAGAAGCAACATATGAGCCCTACGTTAATGTCACACCTATGTAGCAGCAACATAGGAACCCTACGTTAATGGCACACATACATAGCAGCAACACATTAGCTCTACGTTAATGTAACACATAAGTAGCAACAACATAGGAGCTCTACGATAATGGCACACTTATGTAGCAGCAACATAGGAGCTCTACGTTAATGACAAACATACGTAGCAGCAACATATGAGCTCTACGTTAATGTCACCCATAAGTAGCAACAACATATGAGCTCTACGATAATGTCCCACCTATGTAGCAGCAACATAGGAGCTCTACGTTAATGGCACATATACGTAGCAGCAACATATGAGCTCTACGTTAATGTCACACATAAGTAGCAACAACATATGAGCTCTACGATAATGTCCCACGTATGTAGCAGCAACATAGGAGCTCTACGTTAATGGCACACATACGTAACAGCAACATAGGAGCTCTACGTTAATGGCACACATAAGTAGCAGCAACATAGGAGCTATGCGATAATGTCACACATAAATAGCAACAGCATAGGAGCTCTACGTTAATATTACACATAAGTAGCAGCAACATAGGAGCTCTACGTTAATGTCACACATAAGTACCAGCAACATAGGAGCTCTACGCTAATGTCGCACATAAATATCAACAACATTGAAGCTCTACGTTAATGTCACATATAAGTAGCAACAACATATGAGCTCTACGATAATGTCCCACCTATGTAGCAGCAACACATGAGCTCTACGTTAATGGCACACATACGTAACAGCAACATAGGAGCTCTACGTTAATGGCACACATAAGTAGCATTAACATAGGAGCTATGCGTTAATGTCACACATAAAAAGCAACAGCATAGGAGCTCTACGTTAATATTACACATAAGTAGCAGCAACATAGGAGCTCTACGTTAATGTCACACATAAGTACCAGCAACATAGGAGCTCTACGCTAATGTCGCACATAAATATCAACAACATAGAAGCTCAACGTTAATGTCACATATAAGTATCAACAACATATGAGCTCTGCGTTAATGTCACACATAAGTAGCAACAACATAGGAGCTCTGCGTTAATGTCACACATAAGTAGCAACAACATATAAGCTCTACGTTAATGTCACACATAATTAGCAACAACATAGGACCACTATATTATTGTCACACATAAGTAGCAGCAACATATGAGCTCTACGTTAATGTCACACATAATTAGCAACAACATAGGAGCTCTGCGTTAATGTCACACATAAGTAGCAACAACATATGAGCTCTACGTTAATGTCACACATAATTAGCAACAACATAGGAGCTCTGCGTTAATTCACTCATAAGTAGCAACAACATAGGAGCTCTGCGTTAATGTCACACATAATTAGCAACAACATAGGAGCTCTGCGTTAATGTCACACATAATTAGTAACAATGTATGAGCTCTACGTTAATGTCACACATAATTAGCAACAACATAGGAGCTCTGCGTTAATGTCACGCATGAGTAGCAACAACATATGAGCTCTACGTTAATGTCACACATACGTAGTAGCAACATAGGAGCTCTACGCTAATGTCACACATACATATCAACAACATATGAGCTCTGCGTTAATGTCATACATAACTGGCAACAACATATAAGCTCTACGTTAATGTCACATATAAGTATCAACAACATAGGACCACTATATTATTGTCACACATAAGTAGCAGCAACATATGAGCTCTACGTTAATGTCACATATAAGTAGCAACAACATAGGACCACTATATTATTGTCACACATAAGTAGCAGCAACATATGAGCTCTACGTTAATGTCACATATAAATATCAACAACATATGAGCTCTACGTTAATGTCACATATAAGTAGCAACAACATAGGACTACTATATTATTGTTAACATAAGTAGCAGCAACATATGAGCTCTACGTTAATGTCACATATAAGTAGCAACAATGTAGGACCACTATATTATTGTCACACATAAGTAGCAGCAACATATGAGCTCTACGTTAATGTCACATATAAGTAGCAACAACATAGGACCACTATATTATTGTCACACATAAGTAGCAGCAACATATGAGCTCTACGTTAATGTCACATATAAATATCAACAACATATGAGCTCTACGTTAATGTCACATATAAGTAGCAACAACATAGGACCACTATATTATTGTCACACATAAGTAGCAGCAACATATGAGCTCTACGTTAATGTCACATATAAGTAGCAACAACATAGGACCACTATATTATTGTCACACATAAATTTCAACAACATATGAGCTCTGCGTTAATGTCTTACATAAGTAGCAGCAACATATGAGCTCTACGTTAATGTCACCCATAAGTAACAGCAACATATGAGCTCTACGTTAATGTCACACATACGTAGAAGCAACATATGAACTCTACGTTAATGTCGCACATACGTAGCAATAACATAGGAGCTCTGCGTTAATGCCACACATACGTAGCAATAACATATGGTATCTACGTTAATGTCACACATACGTAGCAACAACATAGGAGCTCTGCGTTAATGTCTTACATAAGTAGCAGCAACATATGAGCTCTACGTTAATGTCACCCATAAGTAACAGCAACATATGAGCTCTACGTTAATGTCACACATACGTAGAAGCAACATATGAACTCTACGTTAATGTCGCACATACGTAGCAATAACATAGGAGCTCTGCGTTAATGTCACACATAAGTAGCAACAACATATGAGCTCTACGTTAATGTCACACATACGTAGAAGCAACATATGAACTCTACGTTAATGTCGCACATACGTAGCAATAACATAGGAGCTCTGCGTTAATGTCACACATAAGTAGCAACAACATATGAGCTCTACGTTAATGTCACACATACGTAGAAATAACGTAGGAGCTCTACATTATTGAAGCTTTACGTTTATGGATATATTTGAATTTAAAACAAATAATAACAATAAGAAACTTGTTTTAAAGAAATGTATTTATTAGCAGTCATGTATAAATTAACATGTTTATAACACATAACAAGTAAACTGGTATACAATGGCACACTTTCAAAAAGTGGTTGTCATAAACTAGTATACGAATATAATGAAAAACATCTGTTTGTTATTACGTTCATTAATTAACATAATGATCATCAGACATTTAGCATGTATATTTATTAACATAATAAAAGTCACGATACTCTGTTAGATAACCAAAATACGTAATTCTTATATAATTACTAGTGCGTACATTGTGTCTGGCGAAAGTGTGATTAAAGGGGCACATGACAATCTTGCAGTTTTATCAACAATTAAAATTAGCATCTCGACTTATTAATCCTGTATAATTTTGACTTTAAACGTGCTTGCGTATAATTAAATAAAATGTTGAGTTTTAATTTTTTTCCAAAGGTTGAAATATATTATTGGTGCAATATAATCAACAGTTCTTATAATTAGTATTAATGACTGAACACATGCAGTTTATGTAGAGTTGTTAAAAAATTAAGATTGCCGTGTGCTCCTTTAAACTAACTAGCAGAGTACTCAAATGCCAAATTGTCGGAACCAATCAGATTTATTCCGTAGTAGTTTCGTATAATATTTTTTTGAAATATTTTAACATTGTAAAAAATGTTGCCTTATATAAGGCTCGAACCCTGAACCTTCGCTTCAGTAGACTCTCTAACAGACTGCGCCAAAGGCGCAGTTTGTTTGTTGCAGTATTAAATAGTATATAACAAATACCACGATCTGCAATCTGATTGGTTCCGATATTTTGGCACGTGCGCGATCTCCTCGTGTTGAACAATTAGATATTTCAAGGCTCCGGCAATGACGTAGGATATGTGATTATAAAGAGCCACTTTCCACTTTATAGTTGACTAAAACTGAGGAAATTAAGGATTACAATCGATACAAAAGTAAGTATCCCCACGCCCCGGGCCCTCCTCGCGCCCCCAACCCACTCAAATCAAAGGATACATGGCACTCTTAAAGTATTTATCAGGCATTAACCCTATATACAACTAAATACACGATATTACAATTACTGAGTTTCTTAGTTATTCTACAATTCAGTTTGCTTTGAATCATCCCAAAAATATTGATATAGATGTGCACATCCGCAAGTCACGTAGAGCATTTTACGGGACGCCGCGACTTTTAAAAAAATAATCAAAATTGCCGTGTTTCTATATAAAGGTTTATTAAGTAAATATAAGCACAGTCTATGTTGTTGGATAGCCATTTTTTGTTTTATTGTATAAACATTTATGTTATCTTATAAACTTAATAGATCAAGTTGTCGACAACATAAGGAGCATGTTCGAGTGTTGCCTGAAAAAGGGCGGAATTAACTTTAAAATTAAAAATGTCTTACCCAGATCAGTAGCACAGAAGCACAGTAGCACAATAGTAACATTTAATTTTATAACACACAAAACAACTACGTTATAAATATATAAACTTCGCACTCACGTCTGAGAACGAACAACCGTTTGATAACGAAAATTGGACGGAACGTAACATCTCGTTTTAATTTTGTCTCCGAACATTTTTCTCCATATCTACCAACCCTTATATATACAGAACGAAATGCATCATGTTGGCATTAACAAAGTACACAATTTCGAAATCAGCGGCATTCGTAACGCTAATATACATACAAAAGTTCACCATTTTATCATTTGCGGCATTAGTAACCATAATACACACAACAAATATCACCATTTTGGCATTAGCGCATTAGTAACCCTCATATACCTAACGAAGTTCACTATTTTGGCATTAGCGGCATTTGTAACTCCAATATACATAACAAAGTTCACCATTTTGGCATTAGCGGCATTTGTAACCCTAAAATAATAACAGAATTTACCATTTTGGCATTAACGGCATTAGTAACCCTAATATACACAAACAATATCACCATTTTGGCATTTGCGAATTAGTAACCCTTACCATTTTGGCATTAGAGGCACTAGTAACCCCGATAAAAATGACAATTTTTACCATTTTGGCATTAGAGGCAATAGTAACCCTTATATACACACAGCTAAGTTCACCATTTTGGCATTAGTGGCATTAGTAACCCTAATATATAAAACAATATTCACTATGTTCGCATTAGCGGCACGGCATAAGTAACGCTAACATGCATAAAAAAGATCCCCATTTTGGCATTAACGGCATTGAAAGACATCATAATGTATTCATGACACACCAGTATATACAAGAATGTTACAACTCCTAGCAAAGCAATTGAAAAAAAGTAATTTATATCAAATAGTTATTTACAATCAATTAAAAGGCATTGCAAAAATCAACATACTAGTTACAGCTGAATAGCCATAATGGCGAAGGCATATTTCTAACTTATTTTGAAATTTACGATCAGCTAATTACGCTATTTAAATGAAAGTGAACCCACAAGTAAAGGAAAGAACCCACAAGTAAAGGAAAACAATCTAAACGAAAGCGTATAGTATATCCGCAAGAAAAGAAACACTTTCTAGGAGGGCCATTCGACATGAAGTGCTGCTACAGTTATAAAATTTGATCTAACGATGCCTTGTATGTTGAACTATGCATGTACAGTAACTGATGAATGTTTTGTGGGTGTGTTAAAAAGCCAAGACACAAATAGCATACTAGTGTAATAAATATGCACATGAAGACCGAATCATCGCTCAGTCTTTTCCGTTCATCTCGTACAATCGAAATCGCCTCGTCGATTTACGTAATGTTGAAAATACCGGATTACGGAAATCGACGATGCAGTTCCGTTGTTCGTTGCTGTACGGAGAAGACCGAAGCAATATACGACGTCATCATACGACAGTGATACATATACAGACAGCTACAGTTATGTGGCATGTTTTGAGTAAGGTGATAAACAGAATCCCACATTCATGCATTTTTCATATCACATTCATTAAACTCAGTTGATACCTTTTTTTTTAAATTGTATTCAACTCGTTTAATAAATTCAATATTAAGATCCTCTATATAGACAACACGTATTCATCAATAATGTATAAATAGCAAGATAATTGTTCAATCGAACTAGAAAACATAATGGATTTATGAAATATCTGTGACAAGTCATGCATTTACCACTTTCCCCATGCATGTGGTTGCAGTTTTGACACTCTGCGAAAGTTAAAATAATGCTCTATGTTTAAGATAGTCGGACATTTAATTTTGATGTTGTATGTTTTTAAATCACGTTATCACGTGCATGTCACATTAGCTTGCTATATTAATGTTGCCGTGAAACGATTTCCAAAACAATTACAATGTTTTCGCAAAAAAACACCTCTAACAGCCTTTGTACTGTTCCACCAAAGTAAACTACACACACAATGCCATGAACCACTGTAACAAACACCACCATGTCCTTGCCATAACAGCGGCCTCGGTCACTTAGCGGGGACGGCATTCACGGTGTATAACAGCTACAGAGCTCTGACTCGCGTGGGTTCAGTTGCAGGTCTGATATGGGAATCTTCACCCCATTACCGCCGAGGTTGCTAATTCCATATAACCTTACATTTGTAAACGGGTAGTAAAAACCCATTTTCTTTCATTTTTCATCACAGTTTCAATCTGAATGTACATGCCGCCTTTTTCGGTGTATTTTATCCGTGTATACACTGTTTTCACAAACTGCGCTAGTTTAGCTCTTACTATTACGCACCCAAAACTCCATTATATAGTTGTATTTTAATGATATTATCATTATTAAATTATAACAGAAATACGAAAGCACTTTTGGCTGGAATTCGTCAGAATGTTTTCAAAATATATAAAAACAGATGTAGTCAAGTGATCATCGACCCTAGGTCAAGGAATCACAAGGACGTATTATTGTTTTTACTGTACACCACGGAAGCTAAAGTCGCGATGCTACTTGTTGGTGTTTATTAAATCGTTAAGATCGTGTATATAACTTGGATCAATTGATGACTTCGAGATTTTTCTTTGAACCGGTTCTACGTCTACGTAAATTTCATTCAGTCTGTTTATTGTGTTGATAGACGCGTGCTCCATGTCCCTATTCACTGATGTAGGTGACGCAGGCGCACTAGAATGTTCATCTTCTTCTCTGATGTTACTGAACACGCGGTTTTTGACCGCATATCCCGTGAATGAAGTGTCAACTGCAGCTTCGGAAAACACGGGATTTCCCTTCTGGTTGCTGTCTAAGCCGTAGTTAATATACCAGTTTACCGGTGTACTTGGACCCGCCATTTTCTCGTGAACCTTAAATAGAACATAGGCCAGTGTTAATAAATGAACACACATTTAAATATCGGTAGCTCTATATTTTTCACGTTTAAAATAAGTTGTCGGTTCATAAATACTACAATCAGTTAACAATAATGTTTTACTAGAGTAAACGTTGTCAAATTACGTACTCAAATGCCAACTTGTCGAAACCAATCAGATTTATTCCGTAGTAGTTTCGTATTATATTTTTTGAAATATCTTAACATTGTATGGTTGAAATTTTTTTGCCTTATACAAGGCTCGAACCCTGAACGTTCGGTTCAGAAGACAAATGGTAGACGGCGCCCTAACAGACTGCGCAAAGGGCGCAGTTGGTTTGATGCGGTATTAAATAGTATAAATGCCACGATTTACAATCTGATTGGTTCCGATAATTTGGCATGTGAGCGAACTCCATACACATTAAACGTCATTCGCAACATCTCGATCAATTCATGGAATCATGTCTTGAGCGTATCCAGAAGGAATCCATATTGGTTATGTCATATTGACATGGCTGCACCCTAGATTCTCGCTAAAAAAACCTATCCAGTCAAAGTCAATGATGTATAATGCTTTGTAATGTCATTTAGCCTAATATCAACAGCAAAATCATTGCAGATGTTCAACGAACAGACAACATGGCGAGGTCACAGGTAAATCAACAAACAAGAGACATGGCATGGTAACATGGAAATCAACGAACACACGACATGTCGTGGGCATAAAGAAATCAACGAACACACGACATTGCGTGGCCACAGGGGAATCAACGAAGAAGCGACATGGCATGGCCACAGGGGAATTAACGTACAGGCGACACCTCTTAGTTACAGAGAAATCAACGAACATACAACATGGCATGGTCACATGGAAATCAACAAAAAGGCGGCATGGAATGGTCATATACAAATCATTGAACAGGCGATATAGTGTGGTCACAGGAAAATAAACGAACATGCTACTTGGCATGGCCACATGGAAATGAACCGGACTTGCGACGTGGCGTGTCACAGGGAAATCATCAAACATACATCATGGTGTGATCACAGGAACACTAACAAACAGGCGACATGTAAAGGTCACAGAACAATCAATTAATAGGCGACATGGCGTGATCACAGGAAAATAAACGAACAGATTGTCATGGTATGGTCAACAAACAGGCGACATGACATGACATGGTCGAAGGAAAATCAACGAACATGCAGTATGACATGGCCACAGAGAAAGCGGATCGCAGGGAGTTCGATGAACAGACACATGACCAACGAACAGAGACATAGCATGGGCATAAGGATATTTGCCTTTCAATGGTATTTAACGATACTAAATGGTTCACGAACTCGATTTTATGATAAAGATTGTCATAACTTCCTGACAGGTTTCGTTTATATACAGTATTATGTACCGGCATGTTTATTCTCTAATTCAGTTTACTTTATTTTCAGGACGCGTTCAGCATAAAAACAAAATATTTTATTGCAACCACACCAAAGTTGTTCATGCTTAGTCTAATGCAATTGATCGCACATTATTTCGGCTCGTTATATATGTTTTGTTAAATCGGACAGTATAAGTAGACGGTGTATCAGGGTTGTTGCATTTTACCGAGTAACTAGTATGCGGCAGTAAACAATCACATACCCAATGCTTGTATACAAAATAACAAACACAGTTTAATTTATTTGAGAAATTGAATTTGCACGGCTGATTTGATTAACAACCATTTAGTAGGCTCCGGCTATATTTATCCCGGGCTCAGAAAGCTGCCATGGGGTGTTGGACTGTGTATTAACGTCATTTTACTGTTCATAAAACAAGTGTATTTTAGTAAGAATACAGGGACGCAGTCAAATTGGTATACATACATTTTATGGGACTTTACTACTTGAATTACGTATCAATTTTAGGGATACAGTCTATAAATCTGTTCTCAGCATACGAATACAGCTGGTTCCAGATCGGTATCGTCACTGGTGTTAAATTTTATTAAACAGACAAACGGCAATCTTGATTTTTTAAAAGCTAACGACGATCCGTTAGTTTTTCTGCATAACTTGCATTTGTTCAATAATTACTATATCTCTTTTTAGTGCTGTCTGATTTTAAAATAAGCAACACCTCTTCAATCATAAAACAGAGTTGATAAAACTTTAACTGAAGCATCTTCTATACAGTTTGAATAGGTCTGCTCCACTGCTTCTTATTCGCATGAACTACTGATCATTAAACATCTAACATTAAACCATTTCTTCTTATTTAAATTTACATTGCTAAAAACTGAGATTACCTTCAAAGACGCTAATCTTTCAATCCAATTGCTATTATTATTATTAAGTTGTCTTTTTGTTTATAACTATGATAATTTACCAATTCTTCATATTCTAACCATGATATTTTCCCAATTCCTCACATTCTAATCATGAGACAACATTCTATTTAGTCATCCATTACACATACTATTTCAGATGCCAAAATTAAAAACATGTTCATTTTGTCTCATGATGACTAGTGTATCTAGTGCACAAATCTTTCATGAAAAATGTGTTTTGATTGAATTACAAATAAAAAAATTCTAACACACTGTTCGTTTATTTTTATTATATTCATTCCCCTTACTGTTTTCTTATGTAACTGTTCTGACCGGCTTGTGATATTTTATACCACTGTTTTCTTGTTTCTATTTCAGCAACACTGGTATGCTTTTGATATATCCTTTGCCTGTCTCCATGCCAGGTTAATGGGTTGTAATCAAGTGGTGTTTTGTACAGATCAAAACATGTCATTAAATTTAAACGTGTTTTCTTGTTAAATACTATTTATGTGTAATGTCGTCACATTTTCCCCCATTATCAACGCCGATTAATAGATGTTTTCTTTACCAAACAAGCTTTAAAACTGCGACGCGCCATTAAATTAAATCTTTAAGTATGTCTAAACATTGTAAAATATTCAATTCATGCCTGAGTGATAATTAATTGAGTGATAAACAGAACATCTGCAAATTGAAAGAATTCATACATATTAAGTTGAGAAACTGACGTAACAACATAAACATTTTAGAAAGCAATCTAAAAGCAATTAAGAAACTTGCAACTAACATGCCTTTGATCTAAGTTTAATCAAATTTGTGGAACGCAGCATAAGGAGACAATGTAGCCATATCTTGAAAATAACAAAATACGTGCATATGCATATCCCAGTTTAAAGATTTTAACCCGGTGAAACGTATTATACAATAAAAACACATCGAATTCGTATACTGAGCAAAAATAAATAAGTACCCATTTTTCTTTCCCTTATTATAGTGACAGCGAAACAGGAAATAATAAATGATGTATATAGAATAATTAGATCGACCACCACCAACAGTCCAAACAAAATATTTAAGTTATGTATTGTTTCAGCTATATTGCTTTATCTATACTGTTAAAGCTGTGTATTAGTTTAGCTTGGCATTATTTAAGTTATGTATTGTTTCAACTATATTGTTTTATCCATACTGTTAAAGCTGTGTATTATTTAAGCTTGGCATTGTTATGTATTGTTTCAACTATATTGTTTTATCCATACTGTTAAAGCTGTGTATAATTGCATTACTTAAGTTATGTATTGCTTTATCTCTGGATGATTTTATCTATATTGTTTAAGCTATGTATTGCTTTATTTATGCACTATTTTCGTTTTATAGCTCGACTATGTACTGGTATAAAGACAAAGTTGACGAACACTATTATAACGAATTCCTTTAAGGCGTGATTGATGATGGATTTTCTACCCACAAATGGGAACATCACATGGTCCAAATTCATTGCTGACTCTTTAATAACATATTTTCATAAGCAGTTTAAAGAAGCAAACATGTATTCACGCCTTCTAGCATACATTTAAGCATAATCATATTCGTTCAATATTTATACATTGACAGTAAGAAATTGTTAGTATACATGGTATCCTGTCCCAGCGACTAGAATACCTTAAAATGTGCTCATTATAAGCACACCCCCCCCCCCCCCCCCCCCACCGATCCTGTCCCAGCGACTAGAATACCTTAAAATGTGCTCATTGTAAGCACGCCCCCATCCCCGCCCCACCCACCCCCCACCCATAGCTATAACAGAATAGTGTATAACCAATCCACCACAACGCACTATTAAAAGATGGACGGTAGTATGGTTGCTTAAAATATATTCATTTCTTTCCGCCTATCTAAAATGAGATCGATCTTGATCATCATGGCAGGTATGTGTCGCAACCCTTATACACAATACGATCTTGATCATCATGGCAGGTATGTGTCGCAACCCTTATAC
The DNA here is from genome assembly GCA_037043455.1 of Cyrtodaria siliqua. Classification (NCBI taxonomy): domain Eukaryota; kingdom Metazoa; phylum Mollusca; class Bivalvia; order Adapedonta; family Hiatellidae; genus Cyrtodaria; species Cyrtodaria siliqua. The sequence continues at coordinate 15,271 of JAWPHD010008939.1, read as the reverse complement.
ACAATACGATCTTGATCACCATGGCAGGTATGTGTCGCAACCCTTATACACAATACGATCTTGATCACCATGGCAGGTATGTGTCGCAACCCTTATACACAATACGATCTTGATCATCATGGCAGGTATGTGTCGCAACCCTTATACACAATACGATCTTGATCACCATGGCAGGTATGTGTCGCAACCCTTATACACAATACGATCTTGATCACCATGGCAGGTATGTGTCGCAACCCTTATACACAATACGATCTTGATCACCATGGCAGGTATGTGTCGCAACCCTTATACACAATACGATCTTGATCACCATGGCAGGTATGTGTCGCAACCCTTATACACAATACGATCTTGATCACCATGGCAGGTATGTGTCGCAACCCTTATACACAATACGATCTTGATCACCATGGCAGGTATGTGTCGCAACCCTTATACACAATACGATCTTGATCACCATGGCAGGTATGTGTCGCAACCCTTATACACAATACCAGATGATCATCATGGCAGGTATGTGTCGCAACCCTTATACACAATACCAGAAAAGATAGGATAATTATATGCCCCCCATTAGTTCAATATTTTATTATATATATGCTTCCATTAATACTAATTATAAAACTTTGTATAGGATATAAACAATAAGTATACCGCATTGCATTTATGACTAGGTTAATAATATGCAATCATAAAACATTCGAACGAAGACATTTATGGTTAGTAATTAATTTGACTCTCGTATATGTCTGAACTATTGGGACAGGCATATTCAATCATAGCGAAACGGTTTTTGATACCGATTTGTTACTACTTGTACGTTGTAGACTATTCTGGCGGTTGGATGAACGTGGGGCGATAACGTTGCGTTGTAAACCTTCGCCTCTCACCGCTGCGGGTTCGAATCCCAATGGGAGCTCGACTTGTATGTGAGGAAGTGTCGATTCTTACTGATGGCAGGAGGTGTACAGTACTGGTTCTACCCAGGAAAAGTGGGTGGTCTGCCTCCACCAAAAAGAAGTCGACCGTCATATATAACCTTACATGTGTTGAAAATGACGTAAAATACCATACAAACAAAAGAAAAATGTTACCGATGCAGTTGTGACTGAATGTATCTACACAATACATTACAGAGTTCCTACATGAAAACCATGACAAGAAACAAAGCCAAACATGAGAAATAGGACAAGAACACAAGTAGATTTCAACGTCGAACAAGAATGTCGCATTCACGAACCACAGAACCCAAAACACGCATCAAAACAAACCACGATTTTAATGTTAATAAGAAACAAATAATAATTACAAGGATAAATAAAGGGCAAGGTATATAACATCAAAACATAAAAGGGTTGACAACAATTGAAACGGTCAGTGGCAAAAAAAGGCACTAGGAGTTCAAGGATTCAAGGGTGAACCAAACCTTACTCTTACAAAGCAGCATAGGTCATGTATAATCTACTGAAGGTAGTGGGTCACACACTGTTTCATATAGCACAATACTATACAAAAAAACAACATATTTTAACTTAAATACTCGGCAAGTCTAAAGAATGTAACACATCTTTACATAAATACAGGGCACTATTCAATATTATGAACGGATATATTTTAACACAAAAACGTTTGAATACTTATATTTTCCGGAAAAAATCAATTATACCGAATGCCAAAAGAAACGCACCACTTTTATAATTTTAATATTTGTTTAAGTGTTGTTACTATTTTTATTCGTGGGAACATTACAAACTCTAGTAACAGGTGTTTTTTTTCAGTTGGAAATGTTTACAGGGAACAGGTTATGCCTCTGCATAATTTGTACATTCAAAATGATGGTGTTGCGTTTCTTTTGACTGTCAGTATTCAGTATATGTGTTGTAATCTGGAGTGACTTGTAATTGGCAAAACAAAGCTAATACATCGAATCAATTAGTCTAATAATCTATGTTTTCATTTTAATATTGCAAACTAATATGAATCAATGAGATATAAAATACAAATAAGAACAATATCATAACAACACTACTCAGGCTGTGTACACAGGGGTTATGGAGAAGTACAGAAGCACGTATTACTTACACAAAAAGAGTAATGAAAAAGAGTCAGCGACAAAAACGCTTTTTGGGGATGACAAAAACGCTATTTGGAGATGACAAAAACGCTATATGGGGATGACAAAAACGCTATTTGGAGATGACAAAAACGCTATTTGAGGATGACAAAAATGACAAAAACGCTATTTGGGGATGACAAAAACGCTATTTGGAGATGACAAAAACGCTATTTGGGATGACAAAAACGCTATTTGGGGATGACAAAAACGCTATTTGGAGATGACAAAAACGCTATTTGGGGATGACAAAAACGCTATTTGACAAAAACGCTATTTGGGGATGACAAAAACGCTATTTGGGGATGACAAAAACGCTATTTGGAGATGACAAAAACGCTATTTGGGGATGACAAAAACGCTATTTGGAGATGACAAAAACGCTATTTGGGGATGACGAAAACGCTATTTGGGGATGACGAAAACGCTATTTGGAGATGTCGAAAACGCTATTTGGGGATGACAAAAACGCTATTTGGGATGACAAAAACGCTATTTGGAGATGACAAAAACGCTATTTGGGGATGACAAAAACGCTATTTGGAGATGACAAAAACGCTATTTGGGGATGACAAAAACGCTATTTGGGGATGACAAAAACGTTATTTGGAGATGACAAAAACGCTATTTGGGGATGACAAAAACGCTATTTGGAGATACTTGCTTCAATATCGGTTTTATTTTTACTCAGGCTGTGAACACAGGTGTTACGTAGAAGCACAGGCGCACAGAAGCGCATACTGCTTACACAAACACAGTACTGTAAGCAAACATAGTACTGAAAAAGGGTCAGTGACAAAAACGCTACTGGGATACGTGTTTCAGTCGTGATTTTATGTCCACATGCTACCAAAACTGAGGACATGTCAAGTGTTTGGTATCTCACAAGCTACAAACAAAAAGGATCCACTTTGCTTTTAAGCTTTTACTTGTTCCTGTAACTGCTATAGTTTACGATATTACTACTTTTTCGAGATTCAAAAGGTAATCATACGGTCAACAAGGAGCAGAGACCGGCACTACTCCTGATAAATAGGATGTGTATGGGTGAAGGATCGAAATAACGAAAAACATATAAATAGATCAAGTCGCAATGGAGATGGGAAAAACAAGCAGTGAAGGAGACTAGAATCCGTACCATCTCATTTCAGTGTATTGAAAACCAAATTCAACCGGTTCCGCTACCATTTACGCCGCGAAGGAAATGAAGTGTATATATAAACACCTAAATATGTATTAGAGTAGTTTTAGGAACGCATACAATAGCAGCGTACTTTTTCTAACGTTTATTTTTTTTTATCTTTTTGAACAATGAATTGTTTAAGAAGAGACTACTATACATTACTTCGTCAGCAAAATTATAAAATGCAACAAATTGCAAATAAAACTGGTTGTCCTGCTGCAACAGAATGGTCTTACGCACGTTGAAATGCACAACAGTACCGTAGAGAAGATAACCGTTACCTTTATATGGTGGCCTATTTCTGCCACTAGATAACTAGATAATTATCACGATTATTTCGCGATAGTAGCATGAATTTTCTAGATAACAATGAATTTTCACAAAAATCTTATAAAATTTGTCAGAACTACCTAAATGTCATTAACCTATGATGTTAAATGCCACGATAATGCCCACTTCTGCCACCATGATAGTTTCTTACCACGCGTATCCGGTTGGGGGTAAAAACCTTACCGTACAGTCCGTACTATAACGAAAACTGTCGGAAATGGCAGTTGCTCTGGCATGGAGATTATAAAGTCTAATAGTGTCTATGAAAGTGATGAATGATATGTTTATATAATTTATGATAAATACCCCTAAGCCTTTAATTGTATTCTTAAAAGTTGCAACTAAATATGTCTGTCCGTCTGTCTTCCTGTCAAGTTATAACTGTTGTGTAACCTACAGTATTCTGTACACAGTGCCAGGTACAACCTTTTATTGGTTTATTTATTATTTAGTATACATTATATACTATATTTTATAATAATTGATATAAATTTGATCACCTTGATATTTTCATATCGTATGAAAAGTAGGACCATATATAAATGGTTGGTAATCATTTTGGCATTGGTAGCGATATACGGTACGGTACGGCTTTTACCACCGACCAGGTTATTTACTGCCGCCGGACGTGAATTTTCGCGATAGCTATTCTATATAAGGAAAACAAAAGATTAACTAGCTAGTAACGTGAATCTTCATGATAATTAGTCAGCATTATTACGAAAACAAAATTTCAAATGTTTAAGATAATTCTTATCGCAGCAAGTTTTGTTAGATACAATTGTTGAAAAGTAAAGAGAAAAAGCAACATTATCGCGAAAAATGCAAATTATCTAGCTATCTCGTGGCAGAAATATGCCACCATACCTTTAACATTACTTCAGCTTCAGAATTATTAAACCCTCCAACCATTCTCGAAATACATTATACAATAGTTCTAACTGAGGTAGTTATTTATATGCTAGATGTTAGTCCTTAACCTGATGTTGTTAATGGAGCATTCAACATGTAAAAATGTTTTCCATAACCGGAATATATTATGGAATATTTCATGTTGCTGGATATTATTTCTGTCCCATACGACGTTTAAAGATGTAGAACATTCAATATGCAATTGAAATTTCATTCATGAACAATAAAAACCCGTAATATACACATGCACAAAGTGAACATCAGGTAAATGAAGACAATTTGTTTGTTTGTTTGCATTTGGTTTACGTCATTTTCAACACATGGAAGGTTATATATGACGGTCGATTTGTTTTTGGTAGAGGCAGACCACCCACTTTTCCTGGGTAGAACCAGTACTGTACACCTCCCGCCATCCGTAAGAAATAATAACAAAATAATAGAAGCTTGTTGACCTCAACCAAACAATTACAAGATAACGTGTAAGCCAATACTTTAGCATGTTTGAAATGGAAGTAACCTACCGATATACCGGCCGACATTTGACACAACATGTTTTATTAAACAAACTGACACGAAAACAGTAGATATAAATGTCGGACAGGAACTATAGCATTCAAGGCCAACAGTCATCCTCAAACACGCATATTCGAAAAGGAACTGTAGCATTCAAGGCCCACAGTCATCCACACACACGCACAGTCGAACAGGAACTGTAACATTCAAGGACCACAGTCATCCACACACACGCACAGTCGAACAGGAACTGTAGCATTCAAGGACCACAGTCATCCACACACACGCACAGTCGAACAGGAACTGTAGCATTCAAGGACCACAGTCATCCACACACACGCACAGTCGAACAGGAACTGTAGCATTCAAGGACCACAGTCATCCACACACACGCACAGTCGAACAGGAACTGTAGCATTCAAGGACCACAGTCATCCACACACACGCACAGTCGACCAGGAACTGTAGCATTCAAGGACCACAGTCATCCACACACACGCACAGTCGAACAGGAATTGTAGCATTCAAGGACCACAGTCATCCACACACACGCATAGTCGAACAGGAACTGTAGCATTCAAGGACCACAGTCATCCACACACACGCACAGTCGACCAGGAACTGTAGCATTCAAGGACCACAGTCATCCACACACACGCATAGTCGAACAGGAACTGTAGCATTCAAGGACCACAGTCATCCACACACACGCACAGTCGAACAGGAACTGTAGCATTCAAGGACCACAGTCATCCACACACACGCACAGTCTAACAGGAACTGTAGCATTCAAGGACAACAGTCATCCATACACACGCACAGTCGAACAGGAACTGTAGCATTCAAGGCCCACAGTCATCCACAAACACGCATAGTCGAACAGGAACTGTAGCATTCAAGGACCACAGTCATCCACAAACACGCATAGTCGAACAGGAACTGTAGCATTCAAGGACCACAGTCATCCACACACACGCACAGTCAAACAGGAACTGTAGTATCCAAGGACCACAGTCATCCACACACACGCACAGTCAAACAGGAACTGTAGCATTCAAGGCCCACAGTCATCCACAAACACGCATAGTCGAACAGGTACTGTAGCATTCAAGGACCACAGTCATCCACACACACTATAGTCGAACAGGAACTGTAGCATTCAAGGACCACAGTCATCCACACACACGCACAGTCAAACAGGAACTGTAGTATCCAAGGACCACAGTCATCCACACACACGCATAGTCGAACAGGAACTGTAGCATTCAAGGACCACAGTCATCCACACACACGCACAGTCGAACAGGAACTGTAGCATTCAAGGACCACAGTCATCCACACACACGCATAGTCGAACAGGAACTGTAGCATTCAAGGACCACAGTCATCCACACACACGCACAGTCGAACAGGAACTGTAGTATTCAAGGACCACAGTCATCCAAACGCACGCACAGTCGAACAGGAACTGTAGCATTCAAGGACCACAGTCATCCACATACACGCACAGTCGAACAGGAACTGTAGTATTCAAGGACCACAGTCACCCACACACACGCACAGTCGAACAGGAACTGTAGCATTCAAGGACCACAGTCATCCACACACACGCATAGTCGAACAGGAACTGTAGCATTCAAGGACCACAGTCATCCACACACACGCATAGTCGAACAGGAACTGTAGCATTCAAGGACCACAGTCATCCACACACACGCATAGTCGGACAGAAACAGAAGCATTCAAGGACCACAGTCATTCACACACACACGCACAGTCGAACAGGAACTGTAGCATTCAAGGACCACAGTCATCTACACATACGCACAGTCGAACAGGAACTGTAGCATTCAAGGACCACAGTCATCCACACACACGCACAGTCGAACAGGAACTGTAGTATTCAAGGACCACAATCATCCACACACACGCACAGTCGAACAGGAACTGTATCATTCAAGGACAACAGTCATCCACACACACGCACAGTCGAACAGGAACTGTAGCATTCAAGGACCACAGTCATCCACACACACGCACAGTCGAACAAGAACTGTATCATTCAACGACCACAGTCATCCACATACACGCATAGTCGAACAGGAACTGTAGCATTCAAGGACCACAGTCATCCACACACACGCACAGTCGAACAAGAACTGTATCATTCAACGACCACAGTCATCCACATACACGCACAGTCGAACAGGAACTGTAGCATTCAAGGACCACAGTCATCCACACACACGCACAGTCGAACAGGAACTGTAGTATTCAAGGACCACTGTCATCCACACACACGCACAGTCGAACAGGAACTGTAGCATTCAAGGACCACAGTCATCCATACACACGCACAGTAGAACAGGAACTGTAGCATTCAAGGACCACAGTCATCCACACACACGCACAGTCGAACAGGAACTGTAGCATTCAAGGACCACAGTCATCCACACACACGCACAGTCGAACAGGAACTGTAGCATTCAAGGACCACAGTCATCCACACACACGCACAGTCGAACAGGAACTGTAGCATTCAAGGCCCAAAGTAGTCATCCACACACACGCACAGTCGAACAGGAACTGTATCATTCAAGGACCACAGTCATCCACACACACGCACAGTCGAACAGGAACTGTAGCATTCAAGGACCACAGTCATTCACACACACATGCACAGTCGGACAGAAACTGTATCATTCAAGGACCACAGTCATCCACACACACGCATAGTCGAACAGGAACTGTAGAATTCAAGGACCACAGTCATCCACACACACACGCACAGTCGAACAGGAACTGTATCATTCAAGGACCACAGTCATCCACACACACGCATAGTCGAACAGGAACTGTAGCATTCAAGGACCACAGTCATCCACACACACGCACAGTCGAACAGGAACTGTAGCATTCTAGGACCACAGTCATCCACACACACGCACAGTCGAACAGGAACTGTAGCATTCAAGGACCACAGTCATCCAAACACACGCATACTCGAACAGGAACTGTAGTATTCAAGGACCACAGTCATCCACACACACGCACAGTCGAACAGGAACTGTATCATTCAAGGACCACAGTCATCCACACACACGCACAGTCGAACAGGAACTGTAGCATTCTAGGACCACAGTCATCCACACACACGCACAGTCGGACAGAAACTGTAGCATTCAAGGACCACAGTCATCCACACACACGCACAGTCGGACAGGAACTGTAACATTCAAGGACCACAGTCATCCACACACACGCACAGTCGGACAGGAACTGTAGCATTCAAGGACCACAGTCATCCACACACACGCACAGTCGGACAGGAACTGTATCATTCAAGGACCAGTCATCCACACACACGCATAGTTGGACAGGAACTGTATCATTCAAGGACCACAGTCATCCACACACACATGCACAGTCGGACAGAAACTGTATCATTCAAGGACCACAGTCATCCACACACACGCATAGTCGAACAGGAACTGTAGCATTGAAGGACCACAGTCATCCACACACACGCACAGTCGAACAGGAACTGTAGCATTCAAGGACCACAGTCATCCACACACACGCACAGTCGAACAGGAACTGTAGCATTCTAGGACCACAGTCATCCACACACACGCACAGTCGAACAGGAACTGTAGCATTCAAGGACCACAGTCATCCAAACACACGCATACTCGAACAGGAACTGTAGTATTCAAGGACCACAGATAATGACTATGATCCAATTCCCATGGTTTATGTCGGTTTCGCGTGTTCAAGCGACAGGCAAAATGCAATAAAAGTCGATATTTGAGTTATGTGATAAATAGAATGTAACATTCGTTCTCATTCATTATTGAATTTATTAAAATCGTTAGCAAAAATGATATAATGCTCGGCAAGAGCCTCGCATTATATCATTTTGCCAACTCGTTTAATAAATTCAATAATGAATGAGTACTCATGTAAGATCCTCTATATACCCATCAGTCTATATTCGCTAACAAACCAGGCAGCATTTGTACGCGCAATAATACGTTCATGCCCACTGAGGCCAACACTTTATACAAAGGACATGGACATTCCAATATAATAATGAAAACAGGATTTCGTTCAATTACTAAATATTAACTCACTATTCTTCTCGAAGAATCCGGAGTAGCAGGATGAGAGTCTGACACAGAAGTAACAGTGAGTTGTTTATATTCATCGTCATCTAGCGAAAGATCAAGGAGAAAAAACTCAGCCAGTTTCTTGGGGACCTTCTGGTCTAGCGTGAAGAGTATCAGCCCGATTAAGGTCGTCAACACACCTACAGTAAAACAATACACACGGTCGTCAACACACCTACAGTAAAACAATACACACGGTCGTCAACACACCTACAGTAAAACAATACACACAGTTAAATATAAATACAATGCCAAAACGTTTGTTTTACAGAGTTAATAAAGAAAAAACAACAACACTGGAAACAGTGAATTAATCGTTACAGTTTTTAATCACCTACTACTAATAACGCAAACATTTGAACATACGTACGTACATTTGAACATACGTACGTAACATAGAAACGGTTTATTCCGCCTTCCTTCTAAAAAGGTCTTAGTAGTTTTATTTTACTGGTCCTTCGGGATCAGCGAACCCAATATAGCTGGTTTTGAAGAAGAATACCACCTAAGCCGCCGCTAGGGGGCGTAAGAGGTGTTACTTCTTCGAAGCAGTTCAAACATATATACGCGAAACACATAGGTTTACATAATCTGTCTCTGTTGTTTTTCAACAATCTACACGTACTATGCGCGTACACTATATTTTGAAAATGTTTTCAAGATAGCGTTCAGGCGTTCTTAAACTGACGGAATTCAAATTGGTGTAAACTAGTCTTTCTCACTATTATCACTATTCTATCCTCTCTCTTTCTCTATTATGTTTTCTCTTTATATTTTATTTACTTATTCAGCTTTATTCTATATCAATGTATTTGCCATTGTATTTTATTTTATTACTCTCAGCCATATACATTCGCAATTTCAAAATGCTAACTGGGTAGGGTTTAATCTAATGTTGGTAGAACTTGTTACCCAACCCATTTGTCATTATAATATGTCTATCGTATATATGTTTATATTTGCTCTGTTTGTAAAATATTGGCAATAAAATATGTTTAAATCACTTCTCAATTACCGCTCATGAACAGACTCAACGAAACCGAGTCTGCTACTTTTTCCTTTTGATTGGATTCGTTGCTTCCAAAGGACCCCCCTTATCAGTATTTATTAACTTTCACACTAGCGTTCGTTTAGAGCAGTGTGGCGGCTGTAAAATATCTGCCCGTGCTGTGAATCAGTAGTGTTATTTGTTATTACCTAAAATTAATGTAGACCAAAAGCACCATCCATAGCTGAGTTGAAGAGTGCCCTCAGAGCATGGCATTTTGACGTCTATCTGCGAACACAGCATGTCGTAAACAGCGGGAGCAAGAATCATACAGACGCCTGTCATGGTAAAACAAACGGCTCCGTACCACACTACACTACACAGTAATATGTTTGCAGTTACCCAGAATGCAAAAGCCGTCCTAAAATAAAAATGCAGACATTTGTTATTTTACAAAATATATTGAGTAATTAGCGATTTGTTTATACGTCCTTTGAGAATAACACAATGTACACATTTAGCCGAAGTCTTGTAGTTAAATAAAACCAAGATCACTGAAGTCTAAACGCGATACAGTTGCTATAGGCACGGACAGTGGAGAGTCTATAATCCGTGATATAGACCTAGTTAATATGTTTGGTAATCTTACCCCTACCCCTAATAAAGAAACTTAACAGTTTTACACTTTATTCTGTGAAACATTATTATATGAGATGATTGAAAAAATATATCTAAAAACGAGGAAACCAAACCAAACGCAATGGCTCAGTACAAAAAACTAAATTAAATGAGCAAATCAAACAGGGTTAACAACTTGGGACGGTCAGAAAGCAATAGGGCTGTCCCTATTTTGGAATAGTTTACCCTATGCCGGAAAAGGTCTTACTCTAGAGCTGGTTAAACATGAATGAGTATACGTGAAAATGACATCCCTTGTAAGCAATGAACACCTTGTAAGCAATGAACACAACAAATTTAGTTAGAATAAAAAGTTCACGGTGAACCATTCCGACCTGTCATCTTTACAACAAAAGCGACACACAATGTGTGATGCATGTGCATCCAATAAAATTAAGAATAGCTTAACTAGCGAAACAAATCACCAGTCAATCAGTATTGACACGTCACGTCAATTCCGCTAAAGGTAACAACCGCCGCTAAAGGTAACATCAACGCTAAAGGTAACAACCGCCGCTAAAGGTAACATCAACTCTAAAGGTAACAACCGCCGCTAAAGGTAACATCAACGCTAAAGGTAACAACCTCCGCTAAAGGTAACACTCACCTCTTCCGCTAAAGGTAACAAGGCTAACGCTAAAGGTAACAACTTTTTCAACACGTACAGTTTCAATGAAACTTTCTCTTTAGTTACTGTGGCACTGTGACGTAAGCACTGTTACCTTTAGCGATAGAGGTAATTGTTGCCTTTAGCGGAGGTTGTTACCTTTAGCGTTGGAATTGTTACCTTTAGCGGCGGTTGTTACCTTTAGCGGAATTGTTACCTTTAGCGTTGTCACACTGTCCCGTTTATTGGGATGACAATAGCGTAATAGTGAGGTTTGGTGCACCCTAGAACCTAGTTTAAACCCACCCCCACCCAGCGGCCTTTGTTGCCACTGACCGTTCCAATGCGGTAGCCCTATTGTCAACCTGTTTGCGTTTGTTATGTTATTTTGCCTTTTATTCATCGTTATATATAGTTGTTCTTTGTTTCTGTGTGTGTTTGTGGTTGACTGTCGTTCTTGAATGCTACTTTTTCTTTTCGATTTTTATATCTACTTTTACACTACCCTGTTAAAATGTTGTATCTACTTTTATCATAAAAAAATAGATTGTATGTGCCGTGTGGTGATTGTAAAATGTAGCGTCCTATATCCAATCCTTAATGCACAATATTCAAAATAACTATTTGTAATGCATGTTTTGGTTGGTGGCAAACATCAGATCAACAAGCAAAACTTTGCTTTTATATCTACCTTTATTGTCACAATAGTGTTCTTTGAGCCATGTAGCGACCGTAAAATGTCCCCAGATCGATACATCCAATCAATAGTGTTATATGTTCATCACACAGAGATTGTATGACATTGCAGACAATATGGTAAGAGTGCGGTTTGGTGCACCGTAGTGCACTTTTGTCAACCCTTTCATGTTTGTGATGTCATATCTTGCCTTTTATTCAACTTGTAATTACTGTTTGTTTCTATGCGTGCTTTGTTTGACGGTGTTCCTTTAATGCTACATTTCCTGTTCGACTTTATATCTACTTTTGCTCCTTAAACAATAAAAAGGACTTATCCCCCAACGATCCGTGCGTATTACAATTGAATAAATCACAAATGCTTAACGTTATGAATGCAGAACCCACCAGAGTAATATGTTCGCGAAATATCCGGCCATGAAACAAGACCTTCCGTATCGCAGTCCTGCTTCATCAACGTCGAAATGTTCGACGATTGTTAAAAGTGGTTGCGGGAGTCCTCTCTCTAGGGCTTGCCACAGTTGTGGACATTCGTTGAGTACTGAAAGATGAAACAAGAAATGAGACAAAGTAACAACTTAGTATAAAAGCATCATCCAGATTGTAAGCCGAATATAAAACATTCGTTGAGTACTGAAAGATGAAACAAGAAATGAGACAAAGCAACAACTTAATATAACAGCGTCATCCAAAATATTATAAGCCCATTATAAAACAGAGTTCATTCGCAAGACATATCCCACAAGATAATTAAACAAATTAATACATACAATTGAGTGGTATTAAAACATATTTAAATATTGAAAATTTTAATTAAAACACAACCGTAATACATATTATTTAATTACTAATACGTTTACACCTACCATCACTTAATACTAGTTCTTCATTATAATTAAATGTGCCACTTCCATCGTCCGCAAATGTTCCTGAAAAGAAAATTATAAAATTAACTGTGAACTGAATGATGTGTTAAGGCTCATCAACCAAGTATAGGTTATTTAGAGCCGCTCAGAGAAAAGGGAAGGGTACACGGGAACGTGGAAACCTGCCCTACATTGACAAAACGAATATATTGCTATAGTTATGTAACGTGCTCGGTGGAAAGACACGTCCGGTTAACGTCAACATTCAACAGACGAAGCTAAGGAAACGTGTCTTGCACAAGAATACACCGACGAAACACAGTCAGGCTGTTGAGGAAATTATCAAGAAATTATTAGTTTTAAGTTATTGATGGATGGGAATCCAAAATAGTATAAGCCTAGATAGCCACAAACTAAAAGTACTTAACTTTTATCCCTCTAAGCACAACTATAATAGCCTTTGCGTCCATTGTAAACCCCGATCAGCCTGCGAGTAACTCAAACACCCCTTTGTCACAGAAATGGAATGGTCTTAATTCAAAGTAAGAAAAGTCCATTATATATATGTAGCGGATTAAGGGTTAATTACTTGGCAGAAGTCAGATCAACAAGATAAAAACCGTTAAGAGCACGACAAGATACACATTAAACGTTTTCATCCCTTTCGCCCCCCCCCCCCCCACCCAATCCCACCCCCCCCCTCTCCCCCCACCACCACCACCCCCAACGGTTGTTACTTGAGTTATTTCTCTGTGTGTTATTTTTAAATTAAAAATAAATTGCTTATAGAACCACTATCGGGTTTAATTTTCACAATAACAGCATGGAAGGAGTATTGCTTTCAAAATAATTTTAGGTGAAAATAAAGCAAGATTGTCGTGTACCCCTTTAAGATTCCAGCAATTAAATTCTCTTTTCTATGCTATCACCAATGTCAACATTTAAAAACAATTAAGTTGTATATAAGCGATTGCACGATGTATGTACAGACCAAAACGTTTACCTGATAACGTGAGATTGACAGTTTTGAGGCCAATCCGTACACCGATAGTTCCCTGGATATGTCCGTCACTTCTGTATATATATGGCGTATGTACTCTCACGTCACCTGTTTGCCAGCAATAGCCAAACAGACTTACTGGAATGTAAATGTTGGACATACGTTATTGTTTATAAAACATTTTTTCTAAGTTATACTTAGCACACATTCTATATATAAGTCAATTAAATTGCTAGCCCTAGTTGATGTGCGTGTGAATTACAACGCGTGTATAACACGACATTTTCAGTTTCGTATTAAAGTCAAAGGCAGATATAAGGCAAGATTACCGCCTTGGTACGGTCAGTGGCACTGGGGGTTTAACTCCGGTCTTCGGATGCAAAAAACCTCGTTTATCGCCTTGTTTATTTCAGGGCAAGCTTAAAGGTGCCACTTACCGAAGACAATAATTTGGATCATTCCCAAGTTATAATTCACAATTAAGTTAAAGACAACTTTGATCATTTACTTACCAAGGATAATACTGCCGATTGCTAGAGTATATATCAGTCTAACCAGGGTATACCACCTCTGAAAGATGGAAACAACAATGAGATGTGTAAGATCCTAATTTGTTTGCATATACATATAATCTGATTTCTGCATGCATATGTCTTTTAGATGGGATTGTTTTAATTTACAATATATTCTTGTTGTAAGAAGAGGACCTATATTCCGCACGCACACACACACAAATAGTGTAGCTCCACAGATTCCGTTTTGTCGCAACAATGATTATTCCATGGCGAAAGCACTTGACCATACTTTTCAGTATGATGTACTTGTAACTATAGTACCGGTGGTCTTTTTATACCTCTATAGGACCCCTAAAGTGAGATAAATTATACAAGAAAATGTGTATTTGTATTATTGTCATTTTATAGTGTATTTCAAGTAGTAAAACACGTTGATTCACATCACAACTAGTTGAATAAACTATAGTTTGCAGGCTATTATAATATATTTAAAATGACGTTGACGTCGTGGTATAGTTAAACGCAATATCTAACGTAACGTCACAGTACTGTCATTTCTGTAACTTATGTCTATAGGACCTCTGTATTTTTGTTTTACTATATTAGTGTCAAACTTGTTATGTACGTCTATAGGACCCCTGTACTTTTGTTTTACAATATTAGTGTCAAACTTGTTATGTACGTCTATAGGACCCCTG
>JAWPHD010008938.1:0-109608 GCA_037043455.1 Cyrtodaria siliqua | reverse complement strand
TCAATTATAGCTTGCTAAAGTTCGAAAATGGGTCACACAGGGTCAAAAACTAGGTCACTAGTACACTCTAGAGGCCATATTTCTGACCCGATCTTGATGAAACTTTGTCGAAATGTTGTCTTAATTATATTTTGGTCAAGTTCGAAAATGGGTCCCATGGGGTCAAAAACTAGGTCACTAGGTCAAATACTTGAATAACCTTGTGTACACTCTAGACACCATGTAGTACGACTCGATTCATCAATGGTATAACAGCCAGTAGAGCGTTCACAGGCCCTCTTGGGCCTCTTGTTTATCTGATCTTTACAAAATTTGTTCAGAATGTTAATATAAACCCCACCCCACTCCACCTATTTTGATGAAATCTCATTGATAGAAGAAAGTGCGACAAATTACACAATACCCATGCCAGACTAGACAGCAGGGCCCCGTTTTATTAAACAACTTACGACCATTTTGATCGTAAATCAATTTCTGAAATTCTACACTATAAATTACACTTTTGAAACAAACGTGGTTTCATTTCATTTTCTTATGCAGGGGATATTTCTGCAGTACGTGCACACATAATTGTCTACATTGAATGCATAGGTGAAAAAAGTGAAAGATTTTAAAATTTGAGACTAATCGTAAGATTAATAAAACAGTGCCCAGACTTATTGCATGATTACAAGGTGAGCGATCTAGGGCCATCCTGGCCCTCGGAATCTCTTGTTTAATTACTACTTCATTTCTTCATCTTTCATCAGTGCCCACAATATGACCTATTTATATTTCGACGTGCCGTAAAACACCATTCATTCATTCATACATTCATTCTACCAAGTTTGTTCAAATGGTGACCCTGGGGTCAAATTTGGCCCCGTCTCGGGCGTCAGTTTTACATAGATTTATATAGTAAAATATTTAAAAAATACCTCTGAAACTACAAGAGCCAGAGGTTTAATATTTTGCATTTACTATGAGCTTATGGTCCTTTACCAAGTGTATTCAAATGGTGACCCTGGGGTCACATTTGGCCCTGCCCCAGGGGTCACATGTTTTACATAGACTTGTATAGGGAAACACTTTAAAAAATCTGTTAAAAAATGTAGTCCAAGGGTCACATGTATTACATAGACTTGTTTAGGGAAACACCTAATCTTCTTCTCTGAAACCACAAGGTACACACCTCTGGTGTATTACATGTAGCCCTGGGGTCACATTTGGCCCTGCCCCAGGGGTTACACTCTATTAATTTTGTATTTGGTCTTTACCAGTGTCTTTATATCAATGTTGTTAACACAACAGAGGCCACATTTTTTTTAACAATCTTAACCAAACATGCACAGATTGTATATGACCATAAGATTTCTAAGAAGTTTGATAATGGGCCAGTTCTCAGGTGATCGATTTAGGGCCATCTTGGCCCTCTTGTTTACTATAGTCGTAAATATCCCATGAAGGAATCAACTGTAGTTGGGTACACAGTGGCTTTTTTTTTTTAACTTTATTCCTTTGTCTTTTCTACAAATATGTTGTTGAATGATTTCAGGATTTATACGATACCCCTGCGACAATGATTTTACTTACATTATTTTACGATATTGATCTCATTTGAATAGAAAAATCAGTACGTGATTCTAAGGAATCAATGATGGATAAATATTTTAGTTAAACAGGTGTTTAGAAACCCACCAGAACTGGACATTCCACCAGTTTTTCATCCCCTTTTTGTAATGTATTGTATTTTGTTTAAGTATTGCACCAATAATATAAGACGAAATAGTGAATACTTAAAATTTGATTCATTTAAATGTAAATAGGGTAAGAGTAAAACTAATACTGGATATATAAATCGAGACACACATTTCAAATACTTTAAGACTGTCGTGTGTCCTTTAAGATAGTTTTATTGGTTGTTATGTTTATTGATTGTTACAATGAATATCCTGCAGCTCGCTCCTGTCAGTCGGTAGCGCGACGGATTTGTAACCGGAGGCCCCGGGTTCAATCCTCCGTGGTGCTACTGAGTTCCGTCGGTGTGTTCTTGGGCAAGACACTTTCCCTTAGCCCCGTCCGTCGGATGGGGACGTAAACCGAGCGGTCCCGTGTATCGGTCTACCCTCTGAGCACGTTAAAGAACCATAGGAATCTATTCGATAATAAGAGTAGGGCAGGTTCCCGGATTTCTGGGGTTGCTCTAAATAACCTATACTGTGTTGATGAGCTGTTAAACAACATTCAATTCAATTCCTGTTACAAACCGTATGTGTGTATCAAAACATGTTTATCGGCTGTTATCTATTAATATCCTGCAGTGCGCTCCAGGCGCTCCAATCGCCCCGGTTTGTATCAAAACGTGTTGTTTGGCTGTTATCTATTAATTTCCTGCAGCGTGCTCAAGGCGCTCCAATCGCCTCGGTTAGAAACCGTATTTGTGTATCAAAACGTGTTGTTTGGCTGTTATCTATTAATATCCTGCTATGCGCTCCAGGCGCTCCAATCGCCCCAGTTAGAAACCGTATTTATGTATCAAAACTTGTTGTTTGGCTGTTATCTATTAATATCATGCAGTGCGCTCCAGGCGCTCCAATCGCCCCGGTTAGAAACCGTATTTGTGTATCAAAACATGTTTATTGGCTGTTATTTAATATCTTGCAGTGCGCTCCAATCGCTCCGGTTAGAAACCGTATTTGTGTATCAAAACGTGTTTATTGGCTTTAGTAGCCTTGTCACTGGTATTCTTAAATTACAGTCATAAATATTGAACAAGGTGAACTATGATAAATATAAATAAGTAGACTAAAATGACAAACTATTACATAATATTAACTTTTAAAATATACTCTGTCAAAAAAGTTTTGGACCATGGCAGTGTTCGAACCCGTACAATGATCGCTGTACCATGACATTCGACAATAACCCTTATTATCTCAGTTGATAATTCACAATAGATCAACAATCAACAATAATTATAGTTTACAATGAAAGAATGCGAAAAAATAATAAGCTTTTTATTGGTTACTCGAATGTGTCAGTAACTGTTACTTTTTATGGACTTTGCAACATTTTTTACAGACCTTTTGTGTGTTCGCGATTTTTATTTTAAAATTAAATCTTGTTTGGAATTTAATGTTTGTGGTATCAAATTAACCGGGTAGGGTAGTAGACCTTGGTTAATAAAAAAAGATACTTAAATTCTGTCCACTAGTTTTATTTGTATATGACTTTATATACCCTGGTCCAAAACTATTTTTACCGCGTCTATTTATATTAAGTGCAAAGAAGACAACGCAAAATGATTTTATATATGGAGAGTTGGGTAGAAAACATTTTGTATGTCAACGGCATTTTATTATAATAAAGTACAGGCTCAAAATATTACATAGTAGTGAAAATAAGTATGTACAAATAGTTTATGATATGATGATCAATGACATAACTGATCTACCGATTAAATTAAACTGGGCTTTACTATTACGTGATCTTTTGTGTAATTTGGGTTTCCGTGATGTATGGTTAGTAGGAAACAAACAATTTTTGCTCGTTGTCAAACAAACATTTCATGATCATTGTATACAAAACTGGCATAATTGATTGCAAGAATCAAGCAGAGCTTTATATTATAATTACCTACCTAAATATGTCATATATCGAAATTTAGGCAAGCTTTTATTAAACTTTGCGTTTCGTCACACATGTGAAAAGCAAATAAGAAATCTAGCTATTTTAAGCTCGACCGATCAGAGATCTAAAAATAGGTTTTTAAAAATACAAGTTTGTAGCGACTACTTCTTGAAAACTATAAGTGATATTGATATGGGACTTTATCTAAAATGATCAGCATGACAATGATGTTGGTCCTTGTCGAAAATCGTTTTGATTCGACGTTAAACATGGCTGCCAGCGGCCATCTTTGTTTACATAGAGTTATATAATGAAAACTTGTAGCGACTACTCCTCTGAAACTACTTGACGGATTGTCATGAAACTTCACAGGAATGTTGCTCTTGATGTCTTAATTGATCCTAGCAAAATTTCAGATCTGCCAGAAATTCAAGATGGCCGCAACAGCTAAAAACAGATTTTTAAAAAAGAAGTTTGTAGCGACTACGTCTTGAAAACTATAAGTGATATTGATATGGGACTTTTTGTAAAATGATCAGCATGACATGATGGTTATCAGAGTCAAACATTATTTTTATTCGACGTCAAACATGGCTGCCAGTGGCCATCTTTGTTTACATAGAGTTATATTATGAAAACTTGTAGCGACTACTCCTCTGAAACTACTTGACGGATTTTCATGAAACTACACAGGAATGTTGCTCTTGATGTCTAATTGATCCTAGCAAAATTTCAGGTCGGCCAGAAATTCAAAATGGCTGTCATGGCTAAAAATAGATTTTTCAAAATACAAGTTTGTAGCGACTACTTCTTGAAAACTATAAGTGATATTGATATTGGACTTTTTCTAAAATGATCAGCATGACATGATGTTAGTCCTTGTCAAAAATCGTTTTGATTCGATGTTAAAAATGGCTGTCAGCGGCCATCTTTGTTTACATAGAGTTATATGATGAAAACTCGTAGCGACTACTCCTCTGAAACTACTTGACGGATTTTCATGAAACTTCACAGGAATGTTGCTCTTGATGTCTAATTGATCCTAGCAAAATTTGAGGTCGGCCGGAAATTCAAGATGGCCGCCATGGCTAAAAATAAATTTTTAAAAAACAAGTCTGTAGCGACTACTTCCTGAAATCAAAATCAATCAGTAGAGCTTCAAGGTCATTGACCTCTTGTTATTTAGAAGGCTTTTAATAAAAGAAATTAGTACATTTTTTCCAAATGGGTAATACGAATTAATGTTGTAATGATATACGTGTACTATTTATATATTTGAATATTTATACCAAACTCTTCTCGAATTTATATGATCTCTTTCTGAAGTTGTGATATACTTATAAAACAGGATATAGTAACGTTTCTGAAGTTGTGATATAATTATAAAACAGGATATAGTAACGTTTTGACATAACGTAAACAACATTGTACAGGATTTAGTCTTGTTTTGTTTGATAAAGGATCAATATAATAAAGGATGACATAATTTGATACAGAATATTCATAATATAATAATGCAAATAATGTAATAATGCACTGACAAGGTGTAGTACAAAAATAACGTTATAATAATTAATACACATAATAAATAAATAAAATTAATAACGGGACAGAACAAATAATTGACGACAATGACATAGGGTTGTAAACATTATTGTTGCAGGCTGCCTAATCCGTTCCAACCACCTGAATGCGATAGTTAATACAGAGAAGACGGTATTGCCCAAAAAAGGTGACATGATGATCCAACTAACGTGTCGATTATTGATCTCTGTTGTATTTGGAATCTGCTGATATTGAAATACAGATGCAGCCGATACTAACGACCGGTGACGGAAACTGCCTATATACCTTTGTCTACTGCTATATGTGGAACCAAGCAGATGTCGAATTAAGAGTGCGCACGTGCATACAATTGGTCACAGAAAAAAGATCACTACAAAACGCAGACATACGCAAACGATTTTATGATATGCTCGACGAGTGTTGGGGAAACGGCTCTTCTATTTGCGAAGCCCGGTGGCTATGCTTGCGCCTGGACAATACAGGCAGCTTCTGATGCTCTACATATAGAGATCAGAGCGATATACCCAAAGGTAAATGGGCGACATGACTACGTAGTAGAGATTTTAATCAGTTCGCACATGCCACACGATCTTACTCCACAACATGACCCTCTCAACATTATGTGGACCAAGATGGGAGCCAAAGGCTCAAGAATATGGACTCCAAATCACTTTGTTCCACTGATTAGTGTGAATGAAATAGTCTACGGAGCCGTCTGCAGATACCGCAATTTCGACACCAACCAACATTGACGGCAGTAATGGTATTGATCTTGGATGTTGTGCTGTCCTTGAAAGTTCAAGGACACCTGTCAAACATTATTTAAACGCAATCATGGAAGACAGCAACGAACCAAAAGATCACAGCATAATGAATGATATCGAACATTGCACCTCCAATGAACCATTACATGAATTGTCAGCAATACAAGCACCAACGCCTGACAGTGATATGTCAGTGAACATGTGACACACAATATGATATAACCGTATCAACTCCGGACGTATCAGACAATAGTGAAATCATACAACCAGTGGATAATGGACTGAATTTACTCCAAGATGGTAAGCCACTACTGCCTGCGGATGTTATGAACTTAATCGCGAGTGATATTCCCCCACTGGACAAGATTCCTTTGGGGGGAAAAGGAAAATGTTTACATAGTTTTGAACAACGAACGCAACATAAATAAAGAAGGCAAGTGAAACAGAAAAGAATATTTTGACGATTGTGGCGGGTGGGACAGTAAGAAATATCTTCGAGTGAAAACGCATTTCCTCCTTGAAAAACATGAACAGAGTCCCTACCAAATTTCTCATGTGATATTAAAAGATAGTGTATATACTTAGAAAAGCGGGAACACGGAAAAAAGAAACTTGTCGCTATGAATCCGCAACCCACCACCGATATCGTGATCACGATGCATCGCTTCTATGCCAGTTGTTGTTGTTTTTCTTTACCGCCAGCAATTACGAACCCCAGAAGCCTCTGGGTAGGGTATAATCTAGCACCTGATATCCTCTACCACAGTAATAATAATAAAAAAATTAACAGTTCACACGTATATTTAAGTTATATTTAAGCCTTTTAAGTTTTATTTAAAAGTCACTTGCGTTTGACGCTGTTATTATTACTCACTAAATCTTAAAGATCACACGTTATTAATGGACGGTCAACCAAGAAGGAGTTAATGGAGACTTTTATAAAAGTCTATATCTCTTTGTATGAAGTTGAAATATTAGTCTTCTAATGTGAAATTCCAGTTCCTTCACAAAGTCTAGTTTCAGCAGCAGCACAGGATAGTCAATCAAGATTTGCACTTTCTTCGATGGCGAATCGAAGTATACATCAGCAAAAATTTCTTTTAGAACACTGTTCTTCTAATAATATGATCCCTTGTATATTGCAAGGGAGGACAGTGAGTTTAAAAGGAAATGTTCAACCGTTTCGTCTGTGTTACACAACGGGCACACTGGAGATATGGCGTTCTGGTTGAATCTACTTCTGTTCACTTGTAGGATGTATGTACATGTGAGCAGTCGCAATCTTGCAGGAATTCTTGTTACTTCCAAGGCAGATGAACATGGATCCCGTAGGACAGGATGAAGCTTTCCTGGATTAAAGGAAACATTCATAAACTTCAATGAACTGTAATTTGTAGCCAGACGTTCAATGCGATTCTTCCATTTACCTTCGACAACTGAATGAACCTTTCCCTTCCACTGGCCCTTGTTGAGTGGGTTTTCAAGATATGTATGAATGTCACCAAGGTCATATTTCACCAGGAGGGGTTGTACTTTGCCAACCCACGAGGACGACATCAGACTTTGGTTATGACCCTATCATTTTGCAACGTACTGCATGCTTGGTATTGGACCCTTTTACAGTTCGCCACTATGCTTTCCTCTTTAATTGTACGATGACCGGACAGGCTGTGGACCCTATGATGACGCCTATCTAAAGCCCATTGGGACGGTGGCGTTTGATGTTTGTCTATAATCTTTCCTGTCGTGACCTTAATGGTTTATTCTCTTGTTGCTATGGCTTCTGCCAGCTTCTGCCAAGTCAATGAGTACCTTCATTGTGGCTTTCTAGGCTATTGTTTTTTTGTATTATATTTACACGCATTGAATTGAATTGGGGTTTTAAGGCGCACCAACACATGAAAAGATTATATGGCGCCTAAAAGGCATGAACATGTCAGGCTCATCTTCCATGTACATCGAGATAAAATATGGAAAATGGGCCTAGAACCTTCTCACCCTGAACTGCAGAGTTGCTGCAAATTCTATCGTAGAAACACCATTTAAGCTGGAGCCACGTTATTGTTATATTTACACGAGCATATTTGTGTTTTACTTATATTGCCTATTGATGCTGCCTTGTTGGTTAGAGATTAAATCATGGCGGGGATTTCTTTATTTACACTGTCCTGTTTTAATGGGTTGACAGTAGGGTAAGTGTAAGGTTTGGTGCACCCTACTTTGCCACTGACCGTTCCAAGGCGGTAGCCCTATTGTCAACCCTCTTGTGTTTGTGATATCGTTTGCATTTTTTGTTACCTTTGCCTTTTCGTTTGTCTGTTTGCGTGTTTGTTTTTGTGTTTTGTGGTTGACTGTCGTCCTTGAATGCTGCTTTCCCTGTCCGATATTTTTATCCTTATTTACCAAAACCTCTGTCTTTCTAAACGGAGTACAGATGTTGTTAAAAAAGTATTATCAGATGTATGATTGCTTCAATCGGTAGAAGTCCGAATGTATACACTTGGATCGGACGTGTTAGTTGGGAGCGAAAGAATTTGTTTCACTGTTTTCTTCTGGAATAGTTCAATACGCTCAGTTAACTTGGATGGTGTCAGTATTTCTAGACCATAAGTGAGTACTTGAAGAACATACACTTTATAGAGATTCAGAGAGGTTTCATGATCAAGTCCATTATGCCCGTGCAAGCCAGCTCCAAGAAGACTAAACAACGCTCGCCGTGCTTTTGTAATGTTTAGATCCACATTAACTGCCGCATTATCACTAACGGAGCTAGTTCTAGTTATACCGAGATACACTGCAGACTCCACACTCTTCAGTTGCGTGCTCCCCATTTCAAAAGTTGAGTCGTGAGTCCCGGAATGCTTCTTCTCTTACGTAGGTTTAATATTCAGTGCAACTGTTTTTGATGGTTATAAAAGATATCGCTCTTCATTAGCGAAGTTGTCGGGTTTGATTGCAAAATTTGACCACACTTTTGGAATGTTCATGCAGAGATTTGATTAAGGTCCAATGTCCGTCATTAATGCCAGCATGATATACTCTTCTGAATAGATGTGAATGGGTAACAACATCAAACGCCGATTTAGCATCCAACAGTATTACGTATGCTTCAACCTTCATGTCAAGACGTTCACGATAAAACTCCTCTAGTATGTATGCAGCGTTTAAAGGTTAAGAACCCTTTGCATAGGGTTTTTTACTTTCAGTATATGACCTTGAGATCTATTCCGTATAATTGTCTCTATTATCTTGCAGACTGTAGGAAGTACAGTAATCCCCCGATAGTTACCAACATATGTGGGGTGTCCTTTATTTTTGAAGACTGGTGACAGTATTCCAACCTTTAGGCAGTCTGGAATAGTAAGGTTTTCAAAACTCCAATTAACTGCTTTCAGAACTTCTATTTGTAGCAACTCTGGACCATATAGGACGTGCTCTATATTTATGCCGAAGACATCAGCTGCTTTCCCTTTATGAATGGAGTTTAAGGAGGTCATGAATTCATCAAAAGTGACCTTATTAACCGCCTTCACCTTTACAATCTGTGCTATTGATTCAGTTTTTAACTCAACTTGGTTATGATAGCACTCATCAAATTGCGGATTTTCAGATTTTATTGCTAAGTTTTCGACGTTTGAACCCGTCTAATACATTCTCTGCGCCCGAGTAACATGTGTTATTCACATACAGATCGTCAATCACAGTACTAAGTTTGCCCCTTTGCTTGTTTATTAACTTATAAAAGAGTTTGTTATTTCTAGTTCTCGCTTCCATTATGTCCTGTTTTTCATCCGTTAATTTTCTAGCAACACTGACCCTGCACAAGCGCCTAAATTCTTTCTTGCATTCTTTCCGTTCAATGAAGTGTTGATCAGAAATAGCACTAGGCTTTCCATATTGCTTCCATTGCGTATTCGCTACACGTAGTTTTTTTTAGGGAGTCGGAGATTTCAAAGTTCAATACTGCCAGTTTTGTTCCATGCACTTTGCTTCTTTCTGCCCGACGCGTCCTGACCAGCTTTACTCATTTCCTCACACAGCATTTTTAAATTCACTCCAATATTAGGTTCAGATTGCAAAGTCGTTGAATTCAACTTGGAATTGACCAGATTCGAGCACACCTCTTTATCTACTTTATCCCAGTTCAATTTCCTAGTAGTTTTGTTATGATTAACTTGTCTCTTATTATTTTCAGTTTTAATGTTCATGGTTTGAATGTGACCACAATAGGTAAATGGTCCGACACATTCGCAGCAATGTCAAGAACTTCTTTATCAGACGTGATGTAGCCATTGTCTTTCGCGGTAAGAAAATAGTCGATCTCAGACTTATTCACACAATGGATAAAAGTGGGTCCAACAGTAGAGAATTGTAGTATACAGTCATTAATAAATGTTAATAATGTTTTATATCGTTTATCACCTAAATCCTTCGTGAGCTCTTCAATCATATCAGCCCCTATGATGATGTTGTGGGTATTGCAGTATTTGGTTGTTATTTCAAAAAGTTCATCAATAACCTCACAGAAGTCATCTGCACTGGATGTGTAACCTCTGCATGGCATGTATGCAGAAATAATTAAGGTCTTTTAACATTAGAGTTCTTTGTCCCAAATTATATACACAGTATACACAGTATACACTCTGATCCGTCCCACAAAGGCGTAACGTATCGAGTAAGAGATTTCCACCACAAAATAGCTACCCCTCCATAGCCCCTCGGCATCTGTATGGGCAACAATGGTTTCTTAAAGTCGACACCTTTACCGGCGAAGTCTATTTCTTCACTTATTTCATTTAATAGTGGTATTTGCACTTGAAAGAGCCAGTGTTCCTGTAACAGAATTAAATGACAACTATTTAAAAGTTCTAAAATTGCACGAGTCGACGTTTTAATATTCTTGCAGTTGTAGGATGCCATCCTTAGTAACCTGTGATATTTCCCTATAAGGCTGGCCTGACGAAAAGGGGTGAGGAGTTGTAGACTGCATTGATGGGAGCTGCTGGGGTGTTGTAGTGTGTTAGTGGACTGGCTACCCCGGTTCGAAGGCTGTGGTACAGTGGTAAGTGCACTGGACACATTGGGTACGGTCCCTTGCCTAGTTTGTGCTGGTGTCATATGACGTGTTGGCACTGCTCCCCCTGCTTTCTGGTTCCCCTCTGCGTCAGTTGGCCCAACCCCCCTGTGCGCCAGCTCGTGTTGCCCCCCCTCCCCCTCTCACAGAGGATGGGGTGTGGTACCTCATATTTGGTGTAGGCCAAGCTGCAGGCTGGTGTAGTGCCTGCGCAAATACTCTGCCAATTGTAGTGCGCGACCATTGTGTTTGTGGTGGTGGCGGCTTATATGGTGGCATTAGCGTCTGAGGTCTATGAGTAGGCACTTGGGGTACTGCTAAGAATAATGGGTCACCCACTAGTCCATGCACTTCAGAGTCAGAGCCTCTTGGAATTGTGGTAGTTGAGTTAGATGCACTTTATTCCTGCCCAATGGTAACACAGATGTCTTTTTCTGCAGGTGCGGTCTAGTTTAACCCTCCATCACCTCCGAGCAGCTCACGCTCAGTCACGTCCAACTTCCTCTGCATTTGTTGATAGACCCTATCTGAGATCCTGTCTTGTAGCTTTTTACAGTTTGTGAGAATTTTTTCTTCAGAGTTATGACGAATAGGAGTATACGGTTTATCTTTAAGAGATGCACCCACCTCCTGCCCGGTTGAGCCGGTAAACTCTGACCGCGAATTCCCACAATGGTCGAAAGATCCAGGATTGTCTTTGAGAGACGTCCCCTCCAGGATTGAAATACGAGTCTTAAGTGTCTTTATAGTTAAACCTAGTTCATTATTACGATTTTCAACTTTCTTTACATAAGATTCAAATTTGGTTTTGTCTCTAACCATGTTTTCTACTTTCTTCTGCTTAATTTTCAATTCATCTTCCCATTTAGAGAGTTTCGATTCTTTGTTTCTGATTTCAGATGATTTAAGACATTCTGAAAAGCATTGGAGGTTGCTCCGGTATCACTTGTAGGATTCAAAGTGGAATTCACACACACAGCTCTCCCAGCTAAACCGGACGGTTTAAGTATCACATATTATTTGAAGACTTGTTTCTTTTGTCACATACTGGGGTTGCTCCGGTATCACTTGTAGGGTTCGAAGTAGAATTCACACACACAGCTTTCAAAGGTAGACCAGACGGTTTAAGTATTGTATATTCATTTGACGATTTGGTGCTTTTGTCACATACGTCTTCAAGAGTAAGATCAATTTGTTGCTGGTTTGCCAGACCGTTATCACAGATTACAGAATCATTCAAATGGGAAACACATTTTAAGTAAACAACAGGTTGAACAAGTCACAGGTCTCTGCTTGGTCAGACACCTACTTCCCACAGGCTGCACAACCATCACCCGCCTCTTCTGCAAGAATGTCGTGCGCTATTGTAAAAATTCTCAGAGCAGGTAATACTGGAATGTTCATTTTGTTATTTGGGTGCACAATTTACATATATATTCATTACCACTACTTTTTTCAAGTTCACATTTAATCCTGTGTGATTTTTTGACACTTACAGTGTAAACACACCTCGATCTACAGTGCAAACACACCTCGATCTACAGTTCTTCCTACACTTAATGCAGGCAATGTCAGGCTCAGAGTTGCTAATATCACTAGAATTTATATTCTCACTAGGGGGTACTCGCACTCAGTCCTGATTGTAAAGCCCTCTCCAGGGAGTCCATCAGCATGCGGTTGATCACCTCTGTGTTTACTGGATGTCCGTTATAGGTCGCACTTGCTACAATGTTGGCAATAATGTCAAGATCTATATCTAGAAAAGGATTGATGTTTTTGCCATTAATGAGAAACCGACAGCTGGTTGTATATATGTTGTGTATTCAGAGTTCACTCTGACTGTGAAAGACACCACACTTTCACCGTGTTTATCTGTTGTTTTGCAAATCCCCCCCCCCCCCCCGCCCACCCCACCCCATTTCAGCTGGAAAATCATTGTACAACCTCAAGCAGGCTTCCTTCAGCAACTCAAAGGTACAAGCATCTGCCGTTATGACTATTCCACCTCCCTTCATCTCACATTCTACATTCTGAACACGTTTTGCTGCCTCAAGCTTTCTAGCGAGGGCTTTCTCTATATTTAATTCATACAGTGTTACATTCCTGGTCGCCACTGTGTCACCGGTAACCCCCACTTCCGTCTGTCTGGCGCTGCGTGCTGATAGCTTCACGCTCGGGTCCATGACTGCTTTTACTATCTCCGCCATGTTGTACAGCCTCTTTATACCACCATGGAGATCCTGCTGCATATAACAACCTGCTGCAATACCAGATGAGCTAATGATGAGCAATTGAGCAATTTGATGAGTAAACAAGTCTTTCAAACTCTAGTAAAATCATATAAGCACACTCGTTTGAAAAACTAATGACAGAGTACATAAGATTATTTCATATTTAGAACTGGTCAAAGTCATATAACCACCACACCACACTCGGCTAAAACATAATAAAACCTTCTTTGCTGACAAACCCTTCCGATATAGGCTTTAACACACTGAGACACTCGGTTGAAAACCTTCTGACAAAGTACATAAGATTATTTCATATTTAAAACTGGTAAAAAGCATATAAACATCACACCGCACTCAGCTAAAACATAATAAAACCTTCTAGGCTGACAAACCCTTCCGCTATAGGCTTTAACACGTACAAGTTTTAAAAAGTTTTTCAGTTTGTAACTAAAATTCAATATGGCGGCCGATTGGCCATGCGGCCGCGCGAGTTCACTCAAGGAAAGTCACACTTCAGTCAATCTCCACACCATTACATAAACACAATAAGGCTTCTTAAAAAGTCAGATTAAAAACCACTAAAACCAGATAAAAGTTAGTTAAAACCATAAAACAATTCTCTCTTCAAAATCACGTCCGCCATCAACAGTTTTCTTCCATCCATGAGTTTGAAACGCAACCTGCGTTAATTTAAATATGTCTTTGCGCGTCTTTGCCTGTCTCTGCGGTATTTAGTAGGACCCTCGAATACGTACTATATACGATACTATATACGTCTCATTGAGTATACTGACATTTTTTCCGGCATATTTTCCTCAAACGATGCACAACACAACTTATTGATATGTGTATGTTTCATTTCTGTACATAAATAGCCTACCTAATTTCACAGCAGGGTTTTACTTGTCAAAATCAACTTATTTATATAAGCGCACAGTACGATGTCATTAGGCTTATTCGCTGCAGTTCCCGACTCTTAATTGCGCATGTAAGGTAGCAATGAACAGTTTCTTTGAGTGTTTCGCTTTGATAATTACACCTGGTAGCAGTGAACCGTGTATTTGTGTTGTGATGCACACGCTAGTTTTACTCACACGTATCCCTTACATGTGAACAATTGTATTTCTGTGCTGATGTGTAATTCTAGCATGTCGTGCTACAAAGGTGAATAATATTATGTAATCAATATGTAACGCATGTCAAGGATTTGACCAGAGCGAAGCGAGGTCGTCCACCTTGATTCAAAATGTTTGGTAGGAAAAACTGATGGTAAAAATGGGAAGAAAGTGTTTGGTAAGAGAGAGCGGTATTGGCAGTGATTTTTTTTTAATGTTTTAACACACATGACTTGATCTGTTATTATGTTAAACTTTGTTCCCAGTTCCTACCCAGATATAATGATATTTTCTCTCGGCAGCTATTTTACGCTTGCGTAAAACCTTGCTTGTACTCATATTATATACATATATATGTTAGGGGAAACAAGCTAATATATCATTCACAAGTTCTCCATAGTATAATACATGAATGGATGAAAGAAACTGTATACAACTGAGAAAATAGTCATTCTAAATGTTTTAACTTTCGGATTGAATATAGTTTTCAAAACAATATAAAGGGATACTGCATCTTGGAAACCACGGTCACACTCCACATGTATTCCAATGATTAAACTGATTTAAAATAATACTCGATTTAAAACGAACAATAACTGTATCTGTACAAGTCATTATTATGAATAGAAGTTGTCTCGCTTAGAGACTGCGATTAAACAATCTTCTCGGTAAACCTCGTAATCATACGATGTTATTTCCGTAAGCATATGTTATTTCCGAAGGAAAGTCCAACAAAAAATGTGTGACTGTGGTTTTGGAAACTTTAATGGAAATTCCGCATGTTAAACACGTGACCCAAGAAAGGTTGGTAAGCATGTACGCACTGACGTATCTAGATCGACATGCGCAATACTAACTAAACATGCTATTGCTATTGGACCTTTATATGTGGGCTGCTCGGGCATGAAGCTGATAGTATAATCTAACCAAATTGGTATCCTTCATTTTTAAAGATATAACAATTATAATCGGGCTGTTCATATTGTCACTGCCCTCCAATCCCATGAACCCCACACTCCGACCCTAACACACACAAAAGAGCGGTCTCGAAGGAACTGCGCTTAAGAGCTGCAGATCTCTAACCCGCGTGCGTTCGAACCTGTAGGTGGAATTTCTGAATCGTGACATTTCAGTACATTATAGTTGTATCATACCGTATTTTGTGACTCATGTACCAGGTCATAGAATAGTATGTATGTTATTTAATTTGTTTTTAATTTGTTTTATGGGTTAAAAAAACTTGTTAAACTATTCAATAACACTCATTTTATTGCATGTGAATACGTGTCTATCTACATACATTGTAATAAACTACTCGGTATTTCTGCAGGGGAAACCTTTCTTCAGTTTATTGATTGTAAATTGAAAATGATTTTTAGACAAAATTGGCGGATAATATATTAAAAGTGCGTAAACTGAAAGGAAAAAGAAACGCAGGGTGCGTTTTTTCCGCTATATATTGCATATACTGCACACTTAATTCCATATATTTTCCAAGGAAATCCCAAGATGTTTTGTAAAAAACAAAAGTGCAGTTAGTTAAAGCACACAACTGTGATTTTGTAGACGTTTTAATCACAGTACACGTTGTAACAAGAAATTCATAAATGCTGAAGTTCCTCTTTGAAAAATTGAGACAGTTGAGTAAGTTTGCTCACCTGCTTGAGCCAAATGCGCATTCTGACGATAATGAAACTTTAAAGGGGTAACCATTGGTGTGTTCAGTGCTGTTTAAACCTTCTTTCTAAAAGGACAGGCCTAATGTCGCCCTGTACCATTCGATTAGCAGTAGCAGATTAAACATACAATATATAGCGGAAATACGCACCCTGCGTTTCTTTTTCCTTTCAGTATATATGTATAGTTTTATTCGCAGTTTCTTGTTTGGCGGCCTTTATAAGAAATGATACAGAAGTAACACGTTTTATCATGTTTGGCGGCCTTTATAAGAAATAATACAGAAGTAACACATTTTATCATGTTTGGCGGCCTTTATAAGAAATGATACAGAAGTAACACGTTTTATCATGTTTGGCGGCCTTTATAAGAAATGATACAGAAGTAACACGTTTTATCAAGCAAACGGGATTTTATTTACAAAAGCAACTTAAGTGGAAAATATTACTTATGTGAAAATCTTAAATTTTGACTTATTTGAAAATATCTATATTAACCTCTCAGGGACACCACAAATCATTTTTTTTAAGATAAATATTTAGCTATAGGTTTTATTTAACCTTATTAACAATATTAAGAAAACGTCTTAAATCGATAGAAAAGGGCGTTTAAAACATAGATAAAATTTAACTTAAGATATTGCTAAGAAGCTTTATGAATACGGACCCAGATTTATACGGAAGACACACCCAAATTAATTTCCATAGGCTCCAAGAATAGGATTGTCACAAATAAGACACTTTATGCGTAAACTGCATCCGTGACTGCCAGTGAGATTGAACCTAGGACGTATGATTATCTCGCAAAACACATATTACTCCGCGGCATATTACAGATCTGTTCACAACCAATGACGAGAGTGCGCGCCTACCTTAGTTCCAAAACTTCAAAAAGTGAGAACGGGCAGAATGAGTATTAAACTTGTATTTTTTTTTCAAATGCAGCTAATAACTAGTATATTTTTATTTCCTCCAAGCATAGGAGAGTATACATACATATTACAGTCAAAATAGTCAAAATATATACAAATATATACAAATCAACATATAATGTGACTTTAAGAAATGAGTTCTTTAACTATTCAAGATACAGAATATTTACAAATCACATAAAACACGACAAAGATGAATTTAAATCATAAATAGCAAATGGAAAAATAAATAAATAGTGAGCAGTGGTGGTTGCATATTTTTAATTTCCTTCCAAATTCTGATCGTTATTAACACAATTTCTTATCGAATGTTTAGTTCGACCACTGAAAAACGTTTTACATCGAGATGGAAGGAACATATATATATTTAATGTGCACGGAGCTTAATTTTATTTTAGTTCAATTGTTGATCCTAAAGGCATAGAACCCACCCACAATTACACATAATTTATGACTGATGCTTTGTATGGTGTTTACGTCATTATGGTTGATTTTTTTTGATTTTTTGATTTATTCTTTTTTTGATTTATTTTTTTTATATATTTTTTGGTGGTGGAGGCAGACCGCCCACTTTTCCTGGGTAGAACCAGTACTCCCGCAATCCGTAAGAATCGACACTGCCTCAATTACATGTCGAGCTCCCAATGGGATTCGAACCCGCAGCGGTCAGAGACGGGAAGGTTGAAAACGCAACGCCGTTAACCCCTCGACCACGGAGGACTGATGACGCATCAGCGGCATCACTATTGATCACATGTTATGACAAAACAACAGCTTCGCTCTTTATGTTTCCAAGACGAAAAACGTTCTGAAAATTGCTGAAAATTAGCCAAAAAAGTATATATATATTTATTTTTTTTATAAATAAAGGGCCTGGTTTGAAGGTCTCTTAAATTCACTTAAATACTTGAAACTACCTTAAAACGAGTGCACGTGCTGATTCTGTACGTTTTTACCTCAGATTTGTGCATTAAATTCTTCAATTATATATACTTGTGCTCCTCGTGTCATACAGCAAGTGAAATAGAATGGTTTAATGTTTAGGCAATAATAAAATGTAGTAGATCTATTTACTGAGAACTCATTCCGCAAAGAAAGAACATTAAATTAGTTTAATGATAATGTTACATTAACAGTTGTTATGACTACTAGAGCTACTACAGACTTGAACTTTGTCTTCTATTTGAGATGGTGGGCATTGTAATAATTTATCAGCGGAGCAAATCGGCCCGTGTGTGCTCGATGGAATATTTCCAGTACCAGGCGTGTTTTCACCCACTAGCCTACTTCCAGGTTTAGGCGAGTTTTCATCTGTTGTCGTATTTCCGCGTGAAGGCGTATCTCCACTATCTTTGGGGACTGTCTCGTCCGTTTCTGTATAAGATTCATTTAATGGTGGAGCAGTTGGCGTGTTTTCTGCTTCCATTATGTCGGTTTGTGAACATTTATCTTCAGGCTCGCTGCTATGGTCTGTCGCATCGCTATCAACACTTAAAGGTTCCATTTCGCTACTAAATGTGCTGGAAAAAAATAACAAACATGCAAGTAAAACTAAATAAATCCGCAAATGACGGTCCCGGTTGGCGATCGATCTCACTACCGCTAGCTTACTTAGAAAACGTGTTACCATTATACCTATAGTCGTGGTCACCCTTTATAACATTGAAATGAATACAATTATACGCACGTAAATAATATAAACGTAAATAATATAAACGTAAATAATATAATGCAAATTTGTGTGTATGGTAATTTGAATCGGGTATGGGTTATTTGTACGGTTTAATGTAGCTTGTAGCATGATCACCGTAATTCCTTTTGTATTTGTAGGTGTAAATCGTTTAATTGAAAATAATACCTGAGTTAGAGTATGGCTGACAGTTGAAATGGACATGCTACAAAACAAATAGAGTATGGTCTCATCTCGTTGGTTTGATTTAAACATCGAGATGGGCTACTCGATGGGCTACGCCTATCTCGATGTTTAAATCGAACCAACGAGATGAGACCAAACTGTATCTATTACATAATAAATGTAGCGCATTTATAAATTATAGGAATAAACATGAAGACGACCAAAGCACGTGGTGTAGGAATAGAAATTGCACGCATTTAAGTGACGCTACCTTTCAATGCCTAATTTCTTTTTGTATTGCTGGTTGCATCTGAACAGCAGTATCACGACGATGACAAGAGTCACAATGACGCCGACCGCTATCACACACGCTACCACAACCCAAGTGTGCGAAAACACATTACACTCTGGATCAACATATGACTGACATTCTGAAGGAAAAAAAAGAATTTTTAATCATTTATCTTTTTTTATTAAGAAAAACAATGAAAGTAAACTTCGTACAATGTAATCTGTTGATCGTTCCGGAGTGATGGGAGCTGGCGTGGCCTAGTGGTCAGTACGGTGAAATCCAGAGGACCCGGGTTAAAGTCTCATCGGCACCACTGCGTTTCGTCGGTGTTTTCTTGGGCAAACACTTAGCCTCGTCCATCGGAGTCCATCCTCGGAGCACATTAAAGAACATAGTAAGAGTAAGGCAGGTTCCCAGTTACCTATGTATCTTTTCGCTCTATCTGGGGTGGTTTTAAATAACCAATAATGTGTTGTTAAGGCATTAAACGAACATTCACATTCACTTTCCAGTGTGGCCAACGAAAGAAAATGGTTCTTACCTGTGTATGTGTGTTTTATATATAGCTAAACTACTGACGTATTCGTAATATTCTTATAATTAAATATTTAAGTCGT
The DNA here is from genome assembly GCA_037043455.1 of Cyrtodaria siliqua. Taxonomy (NCBI): domain Eukaryota; kingdom Metazoa; phylum Mollusca; class Bivalvia; order Adapedonta; family Hiatellidae; genus Cyrtodaria; species Cyrtodaria siliqua. The sequence goes on along the minus strand of JAWPHD010008938.1, from coordinate 89,877 downwards.
CTACCTCCGACATAATCTTACCTTTCAGCGTTTCATTCAACCTTCGATTTTGTTCTTTCTGCAGTTCAAGTTCTGGAAAAGAAGTTGAACTAAAATGATGAACGCCATTAAAACAAAACATGTTATTGCTGATGAGTTGTTTAATACGTATTCTTTACCTACTATTATCTTATCTTATGTTCTGTTCTGTGCTATGGTCAGTTTATTTCCAGTGTGCTCTTAGAATATACATTACATGTGCGGACCTTGGATTTGAGTTCATGGGTGGGGAACGTGTAATCCCGAACGACGGTTAGATTGTGTCCTATGTGGCATTTGTTGAGCTCTGAAGAGTTCTGCTGCATGCTTTATTTAATCCCGTCTGTGTCAGAATTAATTTTGTGTGGAGCGTGGTGGTCGCACTGGGTCCGCCACTGCTCCCTCGATCCGCATTGCATAACGACGGATGCTGTATATAACTTTATTGTAATGATTTACAACTGTGCAAATACAGATAAAACTACAATATTCTTATAGATAACTACGTTTTTTGTCTATGCCTACGGTGTCCGGTTAGGGCCATCTTACCATCGACCTAGGTCGATGGTAAGTAAGGCGATGGTAATATGCGATGGACCATCGACCATCGCATCTTACCATTGACCATCGCATCTTACCATCGCATCTTACCATCGACCATCGCATCTTACCATCGACCATCGACTTATCAATGTATGCTGATCAAGATCTCACGATTACCGTAGAAAAATGTCTTGATCGATGGTAAGATGCGATGGTCGATGGTAAGATGCGATGGTCGAGGGTAAAATGCGATGGTAAGATGCGATGGTCGATGGTAAGATGCGATGGTCGATGGTCCATCGCATCTTACCATCTTACCATCGACCATCGCATCTTACCATCGACCATCGTATCTTACCATCGACCATCGACCTAAGTCGATGGTCGATGGTAAGATGCGATGGTAAGATGGCCCTAACAGGACACCGTACTAGGTCTCCATTTTACGAATATACAGACCTTTCAGCGTTTCATTCAGCTGTATAATGGTTTCTGTATAATGCTTTAACGCTGTCTGCTCACTTTCTGGAATTAAAAATCTGGTGGTGAATAAACATTGGATAATGCATAGTAATGCAAGTTATTGTCCTGATTTATTTACATTATTGAAAACTATGGTTGCATTTGTGGTTTTGTATAATTGTTTTGATACCGATACATGTAAATGAAGGTCGAAGTATCAATCTACACACGGACATGGGAAAGGGATTCGAACACATTCGGCATGTCAGATGACAAACTAATATACATTTTATTTAAAGAGGCTATTTAAAGCTACATACATACGGCAGCATTACAACTAATAGCTATACAATTTGAGAACATATGATCTGTTAGTTAAAGAAACTAACGCGCCAAATAACAGTGTTGCCGCTATAATAACAATGTTGTAATAACAATGTTGCTGCTATAATAACAATGTTGCCGCTATAATAACAATGTTGCCGCTATAATAACAATGTTGCCGCTATAATAACAACGTTGCCGCTAATTGGCGGGTTAGTTTCTTCAAGTAGAGCTTGGGGTTGGACACCATTTCTTATCTCTGTTTTACAAAACTTCTTCCGAATGGCAGATTTAAATTTCGTATAATATGGATTAAATGTTTTTTAGTTTTTGTTCATATTATTTAATGTTTTATGAATTTATTTTTACAGTTTGATATTAATACAACCTTTGTGTACTTTGTTGGGAGATTTATTTCTTATTTGGGGCGTCCGTGACAAAGTGGTTATAGTCTCTGACTTAGGGCCAGACTAAGATTATATACGTATATTTGAATATTTAATATAAGTATATGTTTCTCCATGATGTTATGTCATGTTTTGTCAGTGATTTTTTGACTGAGTGATTTTTTGACTGAAGTAAATGCATTCGTTTGATTGTGTGCCAAAGCTGATATGAAAGAAAGGCTATGTCCTTGGTAATTAGCAAATGCATGTTTTTAACAATAGTATGTGCAATTGATTATGTTAATACAGATCATGCACGGACCTATGTTTTGTTTGTTTGTTTGTACATGGTGTTTTACGTAATTTCCATTAATGTAAGGTTATATATGACGGTCGATTTTTTGTGGTGGAGGCAGACCACCCATTTTTCCTGGGTAGAACCATTACTGTACACCTCCCGCCATCCGTAAGAATCGATGATTTGAGTTGACAAGTACTTCTATTGTTGACGGATCATATTATGGGGATGTTATTTATGAAATAAGCACAGCTGACCTTACAAGCGTTCAGGGGGTTAAAAATTCCATTGATTTTTTTTTTCAAGACTTCCCAGTCCCCACGACCCACACTACTGCATATGCGTGTGTGTGTGTTTTCTGAAGTTAAATGTGTGTGTAACGTTGCTTTAAAGTCACTAGCACGCCATCAACAGGCACATTTTATTTTTTACAAGATATGTACACCATTTCTAAACCTATTGACGACGAGGAACATATTTTGAGAATCCAAATTCTATAGACACAATATAAACGGCTTTAACCAGCCAGAACAAATCCCAAAACTAGAGCGTAATCATTCATGGGTATTTAAGAACACGTGAAGAAACCTATACTTTTAATCGACACATATACATTAGTATATGACCTGAACACCTGTATAGAGTTTTGATAAATGTTGTGGTGTGATTTTGCAGTTTATTGGCGGGTTCAGACTATTTAAAAACAATGTTTACCTTTGGCGGTTCTATCATATTGCTCGATCTCGGCAGTGCACTTCTTCTTCTCGTCCTTCCTAGCAAGACCTAAAAGGAAAAACTAACTGTATTAATAAACAATTTCTTATAGCATGTACAGATAGGTAACTGCTGAATATTATTGCATCTATTAATAATTAATAATTATAAAAACAATAATAATAATAATTATACTACTACTACTAATAATAATAATATAAATTAATAATTATTATTATTATTTATTATTATTATTATAATGATGATGATGATAATAATAATCATAACAACAATAATAACAATAATAATAATAATTAAGATTTCCTTTAACGAGAGAACTCATCTGAAACCATTCAATCTTCCATAAAGCCGTCATTAATGTTATACAAAATAAATAGGATACATTCAGAAAATGAATAGCCAGATAACCAAATACGTATGTAAAGTGATTTTTAATATATTCAAAGCGTAATTCAGTGATGGAAGTATTATGTTATTGCTCAAATAATTTAAAACTTGTGAATGCATTTTCTTGCTTTTTGCACTATATGATTGTGCTCAAATGCGGTTTTTTTAAAGAAAGATTGAATTCTTGAAACCATTAAATGGTTGCAACCCACTAAAGGGACAAGCGTCAATTTTGAAACATTATCAAGAATTGAATATGCACATAGGTTGATTAATCCAGCTGAGTAAATGTATCAGTTTTACTTTAAACCTGCTTGCATATAATTAGATAATAAATCATACAATCTGGATTTTTCATTTTTACTTTATGCTACCATAGTTGGTGCCGACTATAATCAACAATTACATGACAGTAATTTGTAATAATATGCAAAAATAAAATATTGAATGATTCAAAAATTATTAATATTGATTTGCAAATACCTATAATTATAAAAATAACTGTACGTCGCAAATATCAATATTGCCATGTTATCCTTCAAAATAGAGGGCTGGGATGGCCCAGCGGAAAGCTAAAATAGAGGGCTGAGGTGGCCCAGCGAAACGCTACAATAGAGGACTGGCGTGGCCCAGCGGAAAGCTACAATAGAGGGCTTGGTGGCCTAGCGGAAAGCTAAAATAGAGGACTGGCGTGGCCCAGCGGAAAGCTAAAATCGAGGGCTGGCGTGGCTCAGCGGAAAGCTGAAATAGAGAACTGGTGTGGCCCAGCGGAAAGCTAAAATAGATGGTTGGCGTGGCCCAGCGGAAAGCTAAAATAAAGGACTGGCGTGGCCCAGCGGAAAGATAAAATAGAGGGCTGGCGTGGCTCAGCGGAAAGCTACAATAGAAGGCTGGGGTGGCCCAGCGGAAAGCTACAATAGAGAGCTGGCGTGGCTCAGCGGAAAGCATGATAGACTTGAAATCCGGAGAACCCTGGTTCGCCAGTTTTCTTTAGGCAAGACGCCCCCCTTAGCCTCGCCCGTCGGACGAAAACGTTAACCGGGGGTCCCGAGTATCTGAATCTATCCTCCGAGCACGTTAAAGAACCACAGGAATCTTTTCGTTTGTAAGAGTATATGGCAGACTAACGAATTCTATGTATCTTTCTCCTCTCTCAGGTGCGGCTCTAAATATCATACAAAGTCGTTAAACAACAGTCACTTGAATTCAGTTCCTTTAAAAATAAGTAAATGTTACCTTCACAGTAAAGATTGCAATGGGGATGCGCGTTTGGCGTTCCACATATGGGACTGGTTCTTGCTTCCCATCGCTGACATTCCATGCACTCGGGCTCGTCTACTAAGGACACATTAATGCAAACATTGAACCCGATACTACACGTTTGTGCCTGTCCGCAAGGTATCACTTTCTGATCGTGTGGCTGACTTCGCATAAGCTGAGTAAATGCCAACACTAGCATAAAGGAGAGATGTAGCGTAGGAGTTTTCGTCATCATCATCTTCATCATCATCTGGTATAGAATATATATTGCATGCACATACTAATAGTAAAAGTATATCGCATTATTATATTGTTGAAAAAATCACAAATATGTTCAAAGTACTAAATTTATACAAATTGAACTATACATGCTAAACACCAACATATGTTTACTACCATATGTAATGATTGCCTGTCCTCTACATGGTAAACAGTGTCTCTCAATTTGATACTATCGTAATTTAAACCTATACTATTTTGTCCCTTTTAAACGCGAATATATCTTTTAAAAACCTAGACTATTTGTTCACCTTTTAAACGCGAATATTCCATCGGAATTTCCCAGTTTTCTGGACGATAACTAGTACAGTAATACTTAACTGGTACTGTACACGGTTGTCGCTCATTTATTAATAAGTATTGCGGAATATATTACGTAATCGTAAAGTGGTTTATAAAAAAATAATTAAAAAATATAAAAAAATAACACGCTCGAAACTGGTGTACGATGGTCGAAATTTCCACTTTCTTTATTGACTATTGTTAGTTTGACAGGTATTAAGTATTATTTGTGAAACCAGTATCACCCGAGGTAATAGACAAAGAAAAGTGTGGTATGCACTACTGAATAATGATAGGTATTGCGATGCAATAAAAACAACAAAAAAGCAAAATGATTAGTAGTTTGAACGAAATAGCTTGTAGTTGTACTTGCCTGTTATTTGTTTTTTTTAGAAAGAAATAGTGACAAATATTTCACATGTTGTCGACACATATGAGTGTTGTCACTTTATTGAGCCATATGAGTGTTGTAACTTTATACACACATACGAGTGTTACTTTATCCATACGTATGCGTGTTGTTATTTTATCGACATATATGAGTATAGTTACTTTACCGACACATATGAGTGTTGTTACTTTATTGACCCATATGAGTGTTGTTACTTTATCGACACATATGAGTGTTGTTACCTTATTGACCCACATGAGTGTTGTTACCTTATTGACCCATAATATTAGTGTTGTTACTTTATCAACACATATGACTGTCGTTACTTTATCGAAACGTATGCGTGTTGTTACTTTATTGACCCATATGAGTGTTGTTACTTTATCGACACATGAGTGTTGTTACTTTATCCACACATATGAGTGTTTGTTACTTTATCCACACATATGAGTGTTGTTACTTTATCGACACATATGAGTGTTGTTACTTTATTGACCCATATGAGTGTTGTTTCTTTATCGACTCATATGTGTGATGTTACTTTATCGACATATGAGTGTTGTTAATTTACCGACCCATATGAGTGTTGTTACTTTATCGACACATATGGTGTTGTTACTTTATCGACCCATATGAGTGTTGTTTCTTTAACGACTCATATGAGTGTTGTTACTTTAACGACACGTATGCTTGTTGTTACTTTATCGACACATATCTTGTTCTTACATTATCGACACAGATAAGGGTTGTTGCTTTATCAATCCATAAACGTGTTGTTACTTTATCGACACATACGAGTGTTTTTTCTTAATGGACACATATGAGTGATTTTACTTTATCGACACATATGCGTGTTGTTACTTTATCGACATATCTTGTTACGTTATCGACACATATGAGTGATGTTAATTTATCGACATAAATATGAATATGACTAAATTGTAAAACGTAATTATATAACAAAAACCGTCTGTGTCATCATATATCTTAAAAACAAACATAAGTTCTACTTTATTGCAGGTGTATATTTAAATTGTTGTAACTTGAAGCCAAATCATTCGGAAAAAAACAACAACCGTATATTTGCTTCTGATAACATTACCAGTAAAAGCATTGTTGTACGGAACTATCTGAGGTTTATAATGCCAGACACGATGAGTAAAACTTCAAAACTAGTGTCAGTATGTTGTAAATGTTTGAAAATAGGTTCTTTTTATGGTTTACTTTAAGATAATTTGAGCCTTCTCTGACCTTACCAGCTCTTTTTACGATTTTTATATTTCATCTGGCCGTGTACTAAAAACGCCACACACAAAAAAAAAAGAAAAGAAAAAAAGGCTTTTAGGGTCAGAGAAGGCTCGGATTAACTTAAAGAAAAGCGTTAATCCGGCGCGATTGCAACATGTATCACTCTTGAACTGCTCTGCATAGTTACTGCCAACAAAACAAGTCTTTGTCTGTAACCTTGAGAAGTGCTATCGTATGCGATATTAGATCTAAGCGAGGTAACTCGTACTAATTTTTAATGTGTCGGTTTCTACGTATGTGTATAACGATATGGGGCGGGTCGCGGTTAACAAGCTGGAGGGTGGGGCAGGGGAAAATGTAGACAAGTGACTTTTTAAAATCGGTATTGAAGGCCTGATAAGATACCGTAAAATAATTAAAACCACATTCAAAAGGTCACGGAAACCCAAGTCTGCAACTGTATTAAAATGTTATGCATTGTACGTGTGTATATATTTTCCGAGACCATTCTTAAAACACTTATATATAAAAACAACAAAAATCAAAACGCACTAACCTTGTGAAGTGTTCTACACTCGACAGTATACTGAAGTATCCGGCCACTGTACAAGGACCGCTGACAATTTTCATATAAATTTCCATTTTAAACTTGGGTTTAACCATGACGCTGTGGTATTTCCGTTTTAGGCCATACGATAGCAACATAAGACTCACCACTGAAGTCATACTTTATTTTGTTCGTCTGTTTGTTTGTACAGTTTTTACGTCATTTTCAACACATGTAAGGTTATATATGACGGTCGTTTTTTTTGTGGTCGAGGCAGACCATCCGCTTTTCCTGGGTAGAAACCAGTACTGTACACCTCCCCGCCATCCGTAAGAATCGACGAATGGCGGCAGGTGTACAGTACTGGTTCTACCTAGGAAAAGTGGGTAATGCAACAGTTTTACAAATGTTAAAACTATATTTATAAGAAAAAGAAACATATTTATATTCTGAAAAAACTTTGTCTAAACAAATTTTATTCACCACACTTCGCATTCCTTAAATTGTAATATTCACAAAATTATGAATGGGAAAATTGTAATTATGGAATTCGAAGAAATTAGTACAACCATATGAATAAGCATGGATGCAGTTACTAATGTTGATAGTTTCTATGTCGTACCGGGTACTACAGAAAAGTACCCCGGGTGTATTTATGTATGTCTATGCATACATACTATTTAAATAGTATTAGAACCGGAATTAAATACCGGATATGTTTTTGCAGTTCGTGATTCGACAACAAATTCATTCTCTGTAAATAATACATAATGTGTTGAACATAGGGGATATAATCGACCAAAGTCTATAGAAGACTGTAGGTTGCAGTAGCCCCAATAACCGTTGTTTTTGTTTCTGCTGCTGTCTTATACTATTGAGTAAAAGCAATTCCTATGTTAAGCTGTGTACTGTATATCTCTAAAAGCATGAACATAAGGTCACTATAGCAGATTGTACCTACTTTCACTTCATTGACCTAATTTGGAACGATTGGTCAATCACATTGAAGAATGTCATGTAGGGGTGTTGAACACATTTTGAATGATGTGTTAATGACCTTGACATTGTGGTAGTACGGTTCAATTAGACAGAGCATGACCTTAGACATTGGGTGTACATGACATTGTACAAGCTTAAAGTCAAAACATAAAATATAATGTTTTGCAGAATTTAGACCACGATAATCCAAATAGACGATAGCAACTTAAGGTGTTTTGTTGCTATCATAAATATACGCATAGTAAATTTGTCCACAGTTAAAAAGTGTTTGTTAGCGCATCCCCGACCTCCTTTGAAAAATATGGATAGGTAAATAGGCAATTGTTTTTTGTTTGTTTGTTTTTGTTTTTTAAATGACATTGCGGATTAAATGTGATATAACTAATCAATTTTACCTATGTGTGTTCCTGAATGTCCCAGGAAATATCCATGTTATAATATGGTAGGTGAAATTGTCTAGAAAGGGACACACGGCAATCTTTATTTTTTAAAAACTCACGGCGTCCCGCTAGTTTTTCTGCATAAGGCCAGTTTGTTTTTATTAATTGATTTACGTTTTTTTTTCCTAAAAGTTGAGGGTAGGAGGAGGGGAAAAAAATAAAAATAAAATTAAGATGCTGACCAAAAAATGCCATTTTTAGCTCGACTATTCGAAGAATAAGAGAGCTTATGTAATCACCCCGGCGTCGGCGTCGGCGTCGGCGTTGGTGTCGGCGTCGGCGTCCCACATCAAGGTTTGCGTGTAAGCTGTGTTTACAAGTCTATATCTCTTACATTTCTTATCCTAGCACAACCAAATTTGGCCATGGGCTTCCTTGGAATCCAAATTGTGATGGCCCATAAAATGTGCAATAAAGGCAGATCTAGGTTTGCATGTAAGCATGTATATATATATATATATAATTTTGGTTTGGGATTTGTTATAGCATTATGGATATTATTACTTCACCCATATTGGGGCATGGGCTCCCCCCCCCACCCACCCCCACGCACTCCCCACCCCCACCGTTATTTTTTTATTTTTTTTTTACATATTTCTGTGTTGTTTTAGTCAATTCTTACACATATATGTGGCCCCCCTCCCCGCCTCCCCCCCTCACCCCCAACCCCCCCACAGTTGAAACTGTTTTTTTTTTTTTACATATTTCTTTGTTGTTTTAGTCAATTCTTACACATATATGTTGCCCCCTACCCCCCCCCCCCTCCCCCTCCCCCAACCCCAACCCACTCACGCCTCTCCCCCCCGCTCCCCCACCCCACCCCCACTTGAAAATCTTTTTTTTTTTTTTTTTACATATTTCTTTGTTGTTTTAGTCAATTCTTACACATATATGTTGCCCCCTCCCACCCCCACCCCTCCCCCCAACCCAATCCAGCCTCTCACCCCTGCTCCCCATCACCCCACCCCTACTTGAAACTATATTTTATTTTTACATATTTCTTTGTTGCTTTTGTCAATTCTTACACATATATGTTGCCCCCCCCCCCCCCCCCCCCCCCCCCCCCCCCCAGTTGAAACTTCCCCCCCCCCCCCCCCAGTTGAAACTTCCCCCCCCCCCCCCTCATATTTCTTTTTTTTTTTTTACATATTTTTTTGTTGTTTTAGTCAATTCTTACACATATATGTTGCCCCCCCCCCCCCCACCCCCCCGAAACCTTGTTTTTTTTTTACATGTTTTTTGTTACATGTTTCTTTGTTGTTTTAGTCAATTCTTACACATACATGTTGCCCCCTCCCCTCCCCTCAAACCCAAATGGGATCATAATAAATTTCATCAGCAAAAAGATGTGCGTTTTCAAATGTACTGAGTGTAGAAAATAAAAAATAAAAACTTGAATATCTCTATTAAATTCTTGTTTAACGTACATGATACTACAATGAATAGCCATCTCGTAATGAAATGCAGTGTACAAGCTGCATTACTTGGTTCACTAAGTAACAGACTCTGGTCTCAGCGAGTTGGCTTAAACACAGAGATGGAAGTACTACAAAACAAAGTTAAAGCCTTTTTCAGCTCGTTGGTTATTTAAAAACCTCGATGGGCTACGCTCATCTCGGTGTTTAAATAAACCAACTCCAAGAGACCAGGCAGAGCAGCTCGTTGATTAATTAAAAACCTCGATGGCCGTCTCGGTGTTTAAGTAAACCAACTCGCGTTGAGAACAGACACTATCTCTTACATAAAATACAATTCAAAATCTAAATTAATAAAAGAAAGTTTATACAACTGAGGCAAAGGTCATTCTAAATGTGTTAACCTTGTATTAATATCGTTTTGAAATGATATAAAGGGATTCTACATCCTCATACGCACGGTCACACTCCATATATAGTTAAATGATTAAAATAATTTATTTTTCGTAGTAGATTAAAATGCAAATAAGATGTACTGTTTATTGTCTCGCTTATAAACTGCGACTCGGTATAGCTTGTAAACATACGATGTTATTTCTGGAGGAAGGTCCAGGTGTCACTGTGCTTTTACCGTGGTTTTGGAAAATTTAATGGAAATTCCGCATATTAAACATGTGACCCAGGATTGGTCGGTATGCATGTACGCACTAACGTAGATCAACACGCGCGTTACTTACTAAACATACTAATGAACAAACTTGAAGCGGCTACCCAAGCATGAACGTTAAAGCTACACAGCCCCTATTTTAACTGGTAATAACTCATGAATATAATTGAGCCACGTGTGAAGTAATTTCAAATCGACGAACACCCCAAAAGTCGGTATATAAAGCGATGCGTAAAATTTCACAATTTTTATTTAGCCTCCATACAGGTAACATCGATAAATATACGGCTTCAGAATATATGTGTGATAAAAAAAATAGTTGCCCGGACCACAGCCTTGCACTTTCAAGTTATGAAGGATTTACGCTGAATCCCTAGACCACGGCTATTTATTGGTATTTTGTTGGATTTTTAACACTAAATAGGCACGTAGTAACTAGCGCGCGCACACAAACTCATCAAGCGCTAAATAAGAAATCGAGCTATGGTTGTTTTGAGGCGAAGTATTAATGTCATATTGATAACGTACAGTATTAAGCCAGGCAATGTTAATTTACACGTGCGACAAGATGAATTATATATATATTGATACGTCTTGAGTTGCGTTAAAATATGTTAAGTTATTTTGCCTCATAATAAATAGTAGTTAGTATAGTATTTTTTTCAAGTAGCGTTTTTGTTCAGTGGATAGAGCACCTGTCTTGAAATCAGAAGGTCGTGTGTTCGAGCCCCGAAAGAGGTTAACTTTTTTCTGTAAAATATACTATTACCTGTGTATGGGTACGATGTGCACTGGTCGATGTCTATAGAGTAAATGATTTCCTGCGTGTGTCTGAGGTTTATAGTCCCTCCGCCAACAAACACGACAAGCGCAATGCGAAGACACGTATCTTGACGTGATGGGTACAATAGAGTCTGGACTATGATGTACCTTGAGTGTGTTGGTTGATCTGGTGCTGCTGTGTAGTCGTCTCTGTTGATCGTATGTCGGTGGTTGTCGCTTTCGCTCTGTGGTTTTCGCTGCGGTGGTGAGGTGGGGGGTCTGGACGACATCCTGTAGGTGGTTGAATCAACGAAGTACTGGGCTGGTGTAGTTAAGGTAGCCCAGTTTGGGGCCACACCCATTACAGCATGACCCCTGCGCCGCACACACCATCCGACGGCCAGTACATCTGCCATCTTCGGTTTTCAGTCTTCCATCCTCGGCGTCGATCTGCTGTGGCGGTGTAGCTCTCGGCTCCGGACTTCCGACTTCCAACTTCCAACTTCGGTGTAGCCATCAGATGATGTGTGCTGTGACGGGACGCATGTGACATCCTCACTCTCGGTCAAATGACACTCAAGCTACTAAACCGCAAATTAATGTGGCAAGGTGACCCCTATAACATCATGAGTGTCATCAGTGCCCACATAGCGACGTGCACGCGGGGAATATAGCAGGTGGAATGATTTCCTGCGCTATATTTGCTCGCTTAAATACCCGATTTCGACATGAGCTAAGGACGCGCCTTCAAAGTAGAAATCGATCGATATAGAGACTGTGTAGCTTTAAGCACGTACGTTGATATAGGCAACATGGTATTTCTTCATTTTAAAGATCATCACACAAATTTAAATGTGTGGGTATTTCTGTATAACAGATACAAAAGGGTGACCCCCCCAAATTCGCACAAACACACACACACGCGCGCACACGCACACACAAAACGAGCGGTCTCTAAGATATTGCGTTTAAGAGCTGCAGACGTCTAACATGCGTGCATTCGAACTGGCGGTGGAATTTCTGATGGGACTTCCCCTACATGTAGATTTGACTTTACTGGCTAAAATCATGACATTTTAGTAAAGTATATTTGTATCAGATTTTAGTATGTGACTTCTGTACAGGACATAGAGTAGTATACAAGTTGTTTAATTTGTTTTATTGGCTAAACAAATCATTGTTCAAATATTCAGTATCGCTCATTTGTATTTGCACATGATTACGTGTCTACCTACAAACATTGAAATAGCGGACTCGGTATTTCAGCAGGGAAAACCCTCCTTTATTTCAGGCTAGACCTGCTAACTCAGTCGATTGGTCATACGTTTGTATAGCAAGGGTCATTCATGAAATACTTATCTGAACAAATTTGTATAACAATTTAAAATAAGATATAAAAATCGAAAGGAAAAGTGGCATTCAAGGACGACAGTCAACCGCAAACACACTCAGAGACAAAGAACAACTTTAAAGATGAATAAAAGGCCTAATAAGACATCACAAACATAAAAGGGTTGACAATAGGGGTACCGACCTGGAACGGACAGTGGCAAAAAAGGCCGCTGGGGGTTTAAACCAGGTTCTGTTTCATACCTCATTTAAAGGTAATCCAGTATCAATTAAGTTGTTGTGTAGAAGGGTAGCAGTTCATTTTCGAAATTTTACGGAGTTACTGCCCTTGGTAAATATTAAATACTCGAATGCTTTCACAATTTAACTCTAGCAGTAAATAGTATATGACTTTCATCAAACCTGGTTCGAAAGAATTTTAGTACCATACTTGGTACGTACATTATGGAGCCAAGGTCCTTGATGTTTTACGCCATTATCTAAATGGAATACCAGTAATATAAACGTCGATTTGAAGGTTTGCTTAAACACATATCTCGGGATGTCTGGGATGATTTGAATGAGAAAATTTGACGTTAACTGAGTATAGCCCAATATTCAAATTTCAACTTGCTTACACAAAATTTGAACCATAGATGTTAGATGAGTTCCACAGTGATCCTTATCGATTCACGGATTCAATTGATTATGGCCCGCACAACATGTGCACCGGATGTATAATACAACCGAAATGAAGTGAATGGTTTTCCCTAGTTCGACGTTCGATGATTGGCTAATTTTATAAACATCCGTCGATAATGGAGGATCGAGGCCATCCTCCATAAACCGTACCAATGTGTATGTTAAAATATTTGCAATAAGTCTGTAAAATCAGTGACAATACATAAGTGTTAACATTGTTTCTCGATCATAATGGACAATGTAAATATTTGTTTATACATTTTATATGAAATACATCACACATCTGAATTAATAATGAGATTAAATTATAGTGTAAAGCAATCTTTTATTCACAAAACAGTCATATAAATTGCTATAAAGACAGGTATAACCCCAAAATTGTTTAAGAAAAAGCATTGAGCTCTGACAATAACAAGAATGTCTGTATATGCACGAAAATAAACACAACACATTCTTTATAAATACAGCAAAAGTGGTCAAAAATAAAATTAACAAAATAACACAACGAACATTTTTTATATAAGAAAATATGTTTATGCAAATTGACGTGAATGAAAACAAGAAGCACTGTACAGTATTATACATTTCACGTATATTGGTCGTATTGTATCTTTAAGTGAGGTTTTCATTTCTATTACTTAAAGAGGAAATTTAACTGGTACTCCGCATTATGCATATGTTCTAAACATTACGTGGTCCGAGTATTAACTTTCATACCCAATCCAATCCCTTCTCCAATAAAAGAAAATGGGGTTGGCTGGGGGTATGAAATAAAAGGTTTGCATATTGTAAAATTAAAACATTTAATAGGTAATTTTAAACAGGTTATCGCATTTTTTCAGTAAAAAACGTTTTTAAATGAATATCCGTTATATAATCCTGCTAATATAAGCGTTACCATCGCTTAATGGAATTAACGCGGGACCACGTAATGGAATTTGGTTATATTCTGGCATCCCTATTAAGCCGTTTTATGACAAAAAATCACCAGGTCTCGTAGCTGCGCGCTATATTTTCAGGTCGAAAAACGGTCTGAAAATTGCTGAAAATTAACATTTTTGTAAATAAAGGGCACAGTGTGATGGGCTCTTGAATTCATGGAATAACTTCGAACAATTTATAATGAGTGCACATAATTATTCGGTTCGTTTTTAGGTCCAATAGATATTCAGAATGTGTGTATTATAAACTTCAATATTGGGGGATAATTTTGCCCCTTTTCACACCTTGTAGAAGTTCAAACTTGTCATCAAATAAGTGAAATACAATGGTTTAACTTATGCATATTTTGGGCCTTATTACAATACATTATTTACTTCTCACTCCTCAAAGAAAGATCGCCAAAATAGTTTACAGATAATGATACATTAACTATGACTACTATGGCTACTGCAGACTTGAACCGTTTCTTCTTTTTGAGATGGTGGGCATTGTGAGAATTTATAAGAGATGCAAATCGACTCGTGTGTTTTCCTATCACTAGTAGGCGTATTTCCATTTATTGGCGTACTTCCAGTTTCAGGCGTGTTTCCACCCGCTGGTGTGTTTCCAGATTCAGGCGTGTTTCCATCCATTGGCGTATTTCCGGCTTGAGGCGTGTTTCCACCCACCGGCGTATTTCCGATTTCAGGTGTGTTCCCACTCACCGGCGAATTTCCAGCTTGAGGCGTGTTCCCACCCACCGGCGTATTTCCGGCTTGAGGCGTGCTTCCAGCCGCCGGCGTATTTCTGGATTGAGGCGTGTTTCCACTCACCGGCGAATTTCCGGCTTGAGGCGTGTTTCCACCCACCGGCGTATTTCTGGATTGAGGTGTGTTTCCACCCATCGGTGTATTTGCGTCTACTGGCGTACTTCCAGTTTTAGGCGTGTTTCCATCTACCGGCGTATTTCCACGTAAAGAGTTGTTTCCATTCTCAAACGTATATCCCTTCTTGTGTGTATTTCCTCTCCCATATGTATTTTCAGATGCAGGCATATTATCATATACAGGTATGTTTCTATCTTCGGAGACTGTCTCGTCCTTTTCTGTATAAGACTGATCAAATAATGGAGCAGTTGGCGTGTTTCTTACTTCCATTATGTCGTCGTTTTGTGCACCCATGTCGTCAGGATCTCTTTTGTGGTCTGTTTTTTCATTTAAAGGTACCATTTCGCTACTAAGTTTTCTGAAGAAAAAACAAAAAACAACAACATGAATTTCAAACTAACAACGCTTTCTTGAATGTGATATGATAGCTGATGTGATAGCAACTATATACTCATTTGAACATTTAACTTTTAAACTTGTTCAGTTTTCAATTAAATCTTTTTAAGTAAACCAGGTGACCACTTAACAATTTGACTTATGCTCAACAAAATACATACTAATTAGACGTGAACTGAACGTAGGTCTCTTATTTCCCCCCAAATAACACCAGGCCCGTAGCTACGCTGAGGCACACCGAGGCAGTTGCCCCGGTAGAATTTTGGGAATGTACATACTTTACATATAAAGAACTATAGTATCGCAAAAATACGTCTGGGTTTAAACTGAAAATATTGTCTTGGAAATGCATTAAAACGCAAGCAAGCGCATGTAGAAAACAATCGGGTGAGGTGTGGGCGGGATGTGCATTCCACCGTACCACCATAATTATAAAGGTTAAATTTCAATGTTGGCTACGGGCCTGAACACAATTCAGTTATATAGCCCGATAGAAGTTTCTATTTTATCTCTGAATTAAATACATATTCCAGAATATTTATAACCGACTAATGCCTCATTAGGATAATTTTAAACGGTTTTATTTTTATTGACCTTTCATTGAAATGTCAAGGTCATACGAACATCTCGCAAAACTTGAGATTTGCGAGAAAATGATCGGAAAACAATAGAGAAAAGAAAGCCTAGCAAACCAAGATGATAATAACGTCATCAATTGTAACCATTTATTCATCAACCGGCTTAAACTTCAGATGGTTAAACGGGTCGGAGTGGCCCAGTGGATAGCGCATTGAACGTGACATCCGGAGAACCCGGGTTCCAATCTCATTAAAATCTGACCCTTTATCACACTACAATACTCTACACCATAGCGGAGAGTAACAAAGCGTAAGTAGGATATGATTTTAAGCGTCCGTCGGATGGGTGCGTAAACCGAGCGATCCCGTGTATCAGAATCTATCCTCGAGCACATTAAAGAACCATGTAGGAATATATACGTGAGTAAGACTAGAGCAGATTTCCAGATTCCGGTGTATCCTTCTCCTCTGTATGGGACGATTTTAACTAACCTATGCTGTGACGTTGAGCCATTAAACGAAATAGATGTTTGAGACATTACATGTTTTATTTCATGCTTACGACATTAAATGATTCTGGGTGTAATTCTAAGATTTAATTCTAATTCTCTACGCCACAATAACGATTTGGAAGGCACATTCGAGTTTGGATTCGTATACGTGGTTTATGTTGCAAGTCCCATCCATATCACTAGTCACGTGGGTATTTCGAAATTATATCCACAAATTATGGTCTCGGCTGGTGATCTATCTCACGACCGCTGGATTGCCAAGAGATGGTATTATTACCCATAGAAACGGCCACCCGTTATAGCATTGAAAAGATATAAGTATAGATAGAAAGCAACCAAGGAACATGAGTGTGGAGATAGAAAGCAACCAAGGAACATGGGTGTGGAGATAGAAAGCAACCAAGGAACACAGGTGTGGAGATAGAAAGCAATCAAGGAACATGAGTGTGGAGATAGAAAGCGCATGCATTTAACTGATATTACCGTTTACAATTGTATTTCTTTATGCATTTCCGAATGCGTCTGGCCATCAGTATAACGACGACGACGACGACGACGACGAGAGCCAAACTAATGCCGATCAAAACCCATGGCTGCGAAAACACATTACAATCTGTATCAACGGATGACTGACCCGCTGGAAAAAAAGTTTAAACAGTTGGAATAAAAGTGCTGAACCAGTATTTTCTATTTTTGAAGTATTGAATCTTGATACCTAAGTTGTCTCACATGTTTATTCGTATTTTTTGATGACAGGCAGTTACACAGTTATTTTACCTTGGCATCTAACATTGTTTGCTATGGATACTCATAAAAAGAAAACTGTTTCACTAAATTTCAATCTGCGTTAATTTGTCTTGGAATAAATTCTTTTGGTTTTACAGGCTTTTTTTATTGTTTGACGTCTGACAGTATTATGCCATGAATGTTTTTTAGAAAATTATTGCTATGTGCGATGTAACTGAAGAAAACCAGAAATGGACGTGCATTTCATAACACCAATGTGGAATGCTCTAAATCCAGAAATACACATAAACACATGTTACATGTTGTATGGATTATATTTAGTCCTCAAATTCTAATTTTTCAAAGGATTTGTTTTGTGGTGCGTTTTCATTGACCGTGAGTATATATAGCTATACTACTGTAATTCGCATGCTTGCTTCTTTGTAATGTTTTATAGTTAAATATCTTAATATGTTTTCTCTATAAGATGTGAGTTTGGGGTGGGTGAGTTGACGGTGCAATCTAATGCGAACGACTAGTGTTTTTTGTTTCTTATCTGGAATTTGTTCAGTGCTGTTTTTGTTTTTGTTTAATTCTGTCGTTTTGGTTGAATGAGTCCTTGCATTTACTAGCGATGTGCTAATGCTATAGTTTTTTCATAATACTCGAATAGATAACTGTTTTCTTTATCTACATCTGTATTTTACAAACACACATACCTTTCAGCTTTTCGTTCAGATTTCGAATATCTTCTTCCTGCTTTGACGCTATCTGTTTAGCTTCTGGAATTAAAAATCGGGTAAACGTTCAACATTGAATAGTATTCAATGTATTACTCTATTCGTTGTTATGCAATGAAGTTCTTATCTAGATTGTTTTTCACATCTTTAAAATCTATGGCAACCGTTGTTTCAGTAGGTATGGGAGTTCAAGCGTCCGACTTAAACTGAAAAAATAATGGTATTGTCTAAACTGAAGGATCAGCACGACGAATGAGCCAACAACCGACTCATTTCTCACAAGGACATTCCAGAAGGATAGCCGTTCAGTTTGATATTTCTGTTTTTTTAAACAAATAAGTTTGTATAGACAAATCAAACGTGTACCTTGCAGCTGTTCTTCTAACTTCCTAATGTCTGTTTCTGTCTGTAAGACTTGAGCTGTGAACATATTGGGGATAAACTTGATTAATATTTACAATTGTGTTGGTTTTTGTAAACTATAAGTTAATGCGTTTATTAAACATAGCATGCCTATGTAAGAACTCTTTCGAATTATATATTGATTTCAAAATAATTGTTATGTATAGCGTTAGCCATGTTATTTATCACGTAAATTGAAATCTACGTTAGATTACATATGTTAATATTGCTAATAGTGTTTAATGTTTGTGTACTTCGTAGGGAGATTTATGTATTATTTATCAAATTTTCTTCTGGAGATTCCAGTTGTATATATTTACCTCGCAGTTGTGAATTGTCCGATTCTTTCTGTTCCAGTTGAGCTGAAATAAAAGCTCTATGTGTTTACCTGCTATGTTTGGGCTGGCTATTTTAGCATGTTAAGACTATACTTATATTTGAATATGTATTTATATATGTATTTGTTTCTCAATGTATGTAAAAGGATGTTTAGTCACATCAGCCAGTACATTATTAACGGAGGTAAATGCATTCGTTTGCAGAGTACTCAAATGCTAAATTGTCGGAACCAATCAGATATATTCCGTAGTAGTTTCGTATGATAATCTTTTTGAAATATCTTAACATTGTATGGTTTAAAAAATGTCGCCTTATATAAGGCTCGAACACTGAACCTTCGGTTTCTTAGACACATAGTAGACGACGCTCTAACTGTGCATTTGGTTTGTTGCAGTATTAAATAGTATATAAGAAATGCCACGATCTGCAATCTGATTGGTTCCGATAATTTGGCATGTGAACGATCTCTTTGATTGCATGCCGTAGCTGACCTGTGGAGGTTATGTCCTTGTTTGTACGCAAATATATGTTTCTGGTACTTAACAAATCTTATATATGCACTGCAGTATGTAAATACATATCATGAGCGGATCACGACTTGAAATTAAGGGGTCCAACCTTAAAAAATCAATTGACAACCAAAAAGAACAAAAACAAAATGTCAGAACCCTTGTCCCCTAGCTACTGCAGATCATGTTTCATGAAATGTTCTCTTTAACGTTCAGACCATTTAAAAACAATGTTTACCTTTGGAGGTCCTATTATATAGCCCGATCTCTGTGGTGCATTTTTTCTTCTCGTCCTTCCTAACAAGATCTAAAAAGAAAAACGAGTTTTGTTTTTTATTAAACAATTCCTTATATTGTGTAGATATACTGTATAATTATAAACGGTGTATACAGATATATGTTTATACGGCTACTACTACTACCACAACCACAACCACCACCAACCACCACCACCATCACCATCACCACCACCACTACTACTAATACTACATTTACTAATAATAATAATAACCGGTGCTCTTAGCCGTGTTATTGTGCAATACACATTACCTTAGCATTGTCCGTCAAATGGGGACGTAAACCGGGCGGTCCCGTTTAGCTGAGTCTATCTAGACCTTCCGTTAACGGACCATAGCAATATATCCATTTAATACTGAGTAAGAGTAGGGCAGGTTACCGGTTTCCCCTCTCTCTGGGGCGGCTCTAAATAACTATAATGTGTTAATGAGCTTTAAACAACTGTACATTCAATTCGATTCAGTTCAATTGTTAATACCTTCGCAGTATAGGTTGCAATGGGCATGCACACTTGGCGTTCCACATGTGGTGCCAGTTCTCATTTGCCATCGCCAACAGTCCATGCACTCCGGCTCGTCTACTATGGACAAATCCGTGATACAGACACTGAACCCTATTTTACACGCTAGATGTTGTCCACAAGGTATCGTTTTCCCGTCTTGCGGTTGAGCTAGCATAAGTTGAGCAAACGCCAGCAAGAGTACAATGGACAACATCGTAGAAGATTTCGTCATCAACAGTATTCCGGTAGCCTAGTACAGAATCGATAATTGACTGCAAATAATAAAAAAGTAAACATTGGTTAAGACTTGTTTCTATTGAACAACTCAGTGAGATCAGAACGCAAGAAGAATCCCTATTTTTCGTAATCGTGGCAATCATATGACCCGCTATGTAGAACCGCGCATATCATTTATTTCATATCAGTGTTGCTGCTGCATGCACGCCATTTGCTCTTTAAAAATATCTTCTGTTTATGTTTATGTTTAAACATATTTATTTTACATCGATTGCGAAACAAGTTCTTGCAACTTAGTTTAATCACTCTCGATGACTTCCTGGGTAGAAACAGTTCTAAGCAATGTGGATTAATTATCTTGTCAAGGATTATTAACGTGGCCGCGACGGAGGATCGAACCCACGACCACTCGATCAGGAGTTCGGCGCTCACTGGACCACGCACTGTGTACAATGTTTAACTATCAATTCAATTAAAATTTGTTTTTAAACCACAAAGATTATTACAACAAATCAACAGCTTTTTCTTACCAAATTTAGTGTTAATTGTTAACCTATCCTACGTATGGCGAATACTGTCGCCCAAGTTGATATCTATCTTAACCTATACAATGTTTTCACCAATATTCCCATCGGAATTCCCAATATCCTGGACGATAACTAGAACAGTAGAGTTTAAATAGTAGTACATGGTTGTCGCTCGTTCATAAATATTACAATGATAATCGTTATAGCGGTTTATATAGACGTGTTTTATAACAAAAAAGGACACGTATACACGCTCGAAAACCGGTTTAATTTGATCGTACGATGCTCGAAATTTCCAGTTTCTTTATTGACTAGTTTTAGCGTGTCAAATATTATGGAGATTGTCAAAACATTATTGCCCGAGGTATCTGAGAGAGAATGGTGTGGTTGGCACTTCTGAGTTATGATTAACATTGCAATTACAACTACAGAAATTTCGTTCAAGCACTAATAATTTCACTAAACACACAGATATATGTATGTTCATTTATCTGTGTGTTTAGTGAAATTATTGGTACTTAAACGAACTTACTATAGTTCTTATTTGGATTGTCTTAGATAGAACTATTAGTGTTGTTACTTTATCGACACATGAATGTTCTTTCTGCAAAGGCATATATTAGTCACTTTATCGACACATATGAATGTTGTTTCTGTAAAGGCATATATTAGTATTGTTACTTCAAATATACATTACTTAGCCTCGTCCGTCGGATGGGGAAGTAAACCGGGCGGTCCCGTGTATCGGTCTATCCTCGGAGCACGTTAAAAAAAAGAACCATAGGAATCTATTCGATAATAAGAGTAGGGCACGGTTCCCGGATTCCTAGGTATCCTTCCCCTCTCTCTGGGGCGGCTCTAAATAACCTATACTGTGTTGATGAGCCGTTAAACAACATTCAATTCAATTCAATTCAAAGATACATTTAAGTGTGTTTCTGTAAATACACACATAAGGGCTGTTATTTTATCGTATTTTTAAATATTGTTTCTGTAAATACATTTAAGCGTTGTTTTTGTAAAGACAAGTGTACGTGTATGTTTAACTTGTTGTCACTAGAAGCCAAATCATTCGAAAAACATATATTTGCGTCTGGCTACATTTTCACATAATACAGAACTGTTCTACGTCTCTAACTTTGGGGTTTATATAATGCCAGACGCGATGAGTGACACGTAAATAAAAATGTTAAATATGTTATACATTTTTAATTAAAAAAAGCGCTAATCCGGTTGCATTGCAAACTGTATCACGTTTGAACTCTGTATAGTTACTGCCAACAAAACAAATATTTGTCCGTTACTTCGAGAAGTGCTGACGGAAATCACAGCGGTATTCCCGCCTTTACGAATAATAGGTCAAGCGAGGTAACTCGTACTAATTTTAAATGCCGTGTCGGTATGTGTTATCTGTGTATATATGTATGGGTTTGAGATGCAGGGTCGGGCAGAGAAAAAAATATAGACAAGTGACTTTTTTAAAATCGGTATTGCGGGCCTGATAAGTTACCGTAAAATAAAATTAAAACCACATTAAAAAAATCACGGAAAGCCAAGTACAAAAAATATTTTACTGGTCACTTGTGGTCAAATAGGGTTTACTGCTATCGCTCGACTGATTAACTTTAATTATAATTTAAAATAAAATGCATACTCCAAAGAGCCTACTCCCAAAATATGAATCATCAAGTTACAGTGCATTACGCGTGTATCTATTTTCACAATTCTTATAAAACTTATAAAAACAACGAAAAATATAAACGTACTAACCTTCTGAAGTGTTCGACACTCGGAAGTATCCTGCCACTGTATAAGGACCGTTGACAATTTTTTTGTATACATTTCCATTGGAAACTTGGGTTTAACCATGACGCTGCGGTAAAAAACCAGTGGGGATTTCCCATTTTTGAAAGAAGGCTATATGATAGCAACGTAAGACTCTCAATTAAACACATACATATGGCAACAGTTTTACAAATGTTGACTATATAAGATAAAAAAAAAAAAATACTTTTGAAAAAAACTTTGTTTTAACGAATGTTATTCACCACACTTCGCAATCCTTATTTTGTAATATTCGCAAAATTATGAATGGGAAAATTGTACTTGTGGAATTCGAAGAAATAAGTACAACCATTTGATTAAGTATGGATGCAGTTACTAATGTTGATAGGGTCTTTGTCGTAAAGGATACTACAGAAAGGTACACCGGGTGTATTTATGTATTTCTGTGCATACATAATATTTAGATGGTAAATAAAAACAGAATTAAATTCCGGGTACGTTTCTACAGTTCGTAATTCGACAACAAATTCATCGGCGTAAATAATCCATAATGTGCTGAACGTTGGGCTCTCATCGCTGCGGGTTTTAAAGCCACTGGGAGCTCGACTTGTAAGTGAGAATGTGTCGATTCTTACGGATGGCGGGAGGTGTACAGTACTGGTTCTACCCAGGAAAAGTGCGCCTCTAACACAAACAATCCACCGTCATATATAACCTTAAATGTGTTGAAAATGACGTAAAACACCAAACAAACAAAACAAACAAATGAACATTGGGGTATTAATAATTCGACCGCGATAATCGTCCAAAGCTATAGAAGACTGTAGGTAGAAGTAGCCCACATAACGTTCTTTTTCTGCTGAGCACTGTCTTATAGTATCGAGTAAAAGCAAAGCCTGTTTTATAATGTGTAACCTTCTGACATTAAGCTTTCTGACATTAAGCTTTCTGACATTAACAGCTCTAAAAGCGTATGTAGTATATTGTACCTACTTTCACTTCATTGACCTAATTGGCCAATCACATCGAATAATGTCATGCAGGAGTGTTAAACACATTTTGATTGATTTGTTAATGACCTTGACATTGAACTTTTCAAGGTCATGTGGACTAAAAACATGAGACATTTTTTGTCAAACATTTTATCTCTAAAATAATGAATACACGGGTCACTGTGACCTACTTTTGGATATACTTGTTCACCTATTTTAAATGTAGATAACATTGTTTAATTTGTAAGGTTAAGTATATCAAATAAGATCACTGGTCTACATTTGAGTTCATTTACCTACTTTACGTAATTGACTAAATTTCGAATATAGGTCATATACATTTAAAGGTGCGGCTGTATGATACTTTCTAGATTTGACCTTGACTTTATTAGAGCAGTCCCACAGTTGGCATTGGTCTCAAATCTTAAGGTCATTAACTTGTTTAATTTTACTTGAAAAGTGTTAATTAGGTCCGTTTCTCGGAAACATCAGGCAGTTTATTAACCAAACTTGTATTATAGGAACTTGTATTATAGGTGTTCATTGTGGTAGTACGGCTCAGTTAGACAGAGCATGACCTTGACATTGGGTGTACATGAACAAGCTTAAGGTCAGAATATAAAACGTAATGTTTGCAGAAGTTAGACCCGCTTGCCCAAATAGACGATAGCAACTTAAGTTGCTTTGTTGCTATCATAAACATAAGCAGTACATTAGGCCACAGTTAAAAATATGTTTGTTTGCCCAAACTCCTTTGAAAAATATAGATAGGTAGGCAAATTTGTTTTATATATATATATATATTTTTTTTTAATGACATTGCGGATTAAATGTGATAATAAATAATCAATTTTACAACAAGAAATGTGTTCCAGATGTCCCAAGAATTCAAGTAATGGAGCTTGCACGCTGCATTTCATAAGGAGATGGGTTATCCATTTTAATACCATGTAAGTATAATAGAAACAAAATAACAGAGAAGTTCAAATTTACATGTTTTTGAAGAAAAAAAGATTTTTATTGATAGAAATATTTGGAATCGGCGCCGTTTTTTTCGGTCCGGTCGCGTTCGGGCGAACAAACAATATTTTAATTTTGGCCTTAGAGTACATATATATTCAACAAAACTACCAACTATTCTGTATTGTTCAATTAAATGTAGTCTGGTTATGACACATCTCCGTTTTGACAGCAATAAAGCGGCCTCGGTAGCTCAGTGGACTCGCCTTGGTTTTAGAGCTACAGACCTCTGCCCCGCGTGGGTTCTCTCCCTGGCGAAGGCATGTCTGATAGGAATGTGGGATACCTCAACCTATGTTCCATCACCCTCTGAAGCTGCAGTCCTTATATTACCTAATATGAGGTGTCAACGGGACGAAAAAGAACATGTTATTCATTACTCATGGGTTCAAATCGCAGTGAAGTCCTCCTTTTTTCTTTTTTCTTTTTTTTCTTGTTTGGTCAAAACTCCACTCCCCTCCCCCGGTTCGCGCATGTTAAACGATAACCATGGTAACCCGAGCATCGCAACTACTTCATCAAAATCGTGTTTGTGATTAAAATTTAACCGAGCATATCCTTCCCGTTATAGAATACAATATGTGCATTACCACTACCGCTAGTTAATACCATTTAAAGTATATACTTCATAATAATTACGTCATGCGGATTTTCCATCGGATTGTCCTCATGCAAGAACTAGTACGCGTGTGCATGTGTTGCCAATTTGAATTTTGTTGCACCTTTGATAGGCTAAGCTATAATGATTAATATTATTTATTTAGTTATTTATTAAAAATAAAAGTTAAACGTTTACATGTAGATATATCGGAAATACCGACGTGGTTTTCGTTTTTTCGATGTAAGTCAAAGCAGAGTACTTACTCCCTGGTCAAAGTGAAACAAAACTCGTATGTTTATGAATTAATCGATATATTATGGGATTGACGGGATCGTCTGTTGGGCTTGTTTTAGTAATTGAAATCAAATAGCATTGTAAATAAAGTTATCACATATTTTATTGGTCTAAAAGGAAGTGTAATACATCTCTGCAAATTCAAACCTGCATGAAATCATGCAAATAAAGTATGCACTACACTTAAAGGGACACACGTCAATCTTGAAGTGTTTATCAAGCACTGAGATTAGCGTCTAGATTTATGTATCTAGTATCATTTTGATTTGAAATCTGCTTGCATAGAATTAAAAAAACAACAACAATAGTTTTCATTTTTTCGTCTTATTCTACCACAGGTTTAAATATATTATTGGTGCAATATTATCAACAGTTACTAACATGCAAGCACAATTTGCTTTATACTGTTCTTATAATTAATATTAATGATTAAACAAATGCAATTTATGTAGAAAAAGTAACGGGAATCCGCATGAGCAATTAAATAACTCTTAATAAATGGCAAATATAAAAAAATAACACATACCTTTATTCGGAGTTCCGACAGAATAAGCTATACTTTCCAACTACTTTTTAAAGCCCTTTCATTTTTTGCACTAAACTAATGGAATTTCCATTGGGTTTAAGTGACGTTGTGGGAATCCCGATGACAGCCTAGCCGTATTTGCCGTTTTAATACGTACACATTTACCTAAATATATATCACCTCAGAGATTTAAGAAGTTAAGATGATAGTATTGAGACGTGGTTTATTATGTCTCTGTGTATAACGTCTGTGATCACCTGTATTAGGCATAACAAAATAAATTCCATAAAAAAAATCCCAGTATCAACAACAGCCTTGTCTAACTCAGCGTTACTTGATCAGCGAGTATTGTATAGCGTCCGTCCGTCTGTCCGTTAGCTTTTATTGTGATCGCAACCTATTCAAAACTACTCGACAACATTTCGTAAAACTTCACAGGAACAGACTATGTCTGGATGGCCTTAAAGGGGCTGGAGGCGATCTGGAAGTATTACGGGTGTCAGTCAACATCCGAATAAAACCACCATGTCTCATACTCAATATGTATATGCATTAAAGTAGGACCCATGATCCATACCATATTAATTTAACAGCTTGGTCTGGAAAACTAGACGATTCGGCTATTTTTTTATTTTTTTTATTTTTTTTATCGAAGTACGCTTTATTTGAATTATATGTACAAGTGTTATCGCCATTTTTATGATCAGCGAGAAGGTTTCAAACGCAGCGTCTTTAGCCTCTCAGCCATAGAATAGAGAATATGAAACTTAAGCACATTATGAGAGTTTTCATTTGTACTTGGAGTGACTCCCATCGCTCCAGTTCCTTTAAAAAAAGTATTCAAGATGCTGCCACGCAGATGCATTTAAACTACAAAAAAAAACATAGTTGCGGTCTATCCTCTACTAGAACGGTCAGAGATACGTCATCGTGACATGCCATGTATTTAGTCTTATAGTTCATCCCTTACATCCAATGAGCATCGAGAGATTTTCAAATGTCTGATTTTCATCTCGGAACAGAATTTGCAATTTCAGGAAGTCCAGGTTCAATTTAATATGGAGAAATTAAGCTCCGCCTTACATTATTTGTGTACAGCGAAAAGACCGCGAACATCAAGGAAAGTCATCTATGACAGTAAACAGTGGACGGGTGTAAGTATTGCTCACATGCATATACATGGAAGCCACATGAGAATGGGCAGAAGCCACATGAGAATGGGCAGAAATTAGTTCCCCCAAATACGAATAAATGATCTATGCCATATTCATCACTGCATTTCATGTTGATCCAGCTTCCAATATGGTTGCCAGAGGACAAGACAGGTGTAGAACCGTATACCTAAATGGGGAATATATTGACCCCAACTTCTCTTTAACTCTTCCGATTATAATTATTAAGCTCTTCACGAAACGTCTGATTGTTATTAACTTCAGGAAACTTAACTTGCATATTGGTGTCTATGTAGAAGGTGTGGGTTCGATCCCCCATCAGATCACACCAAAGCTCCCTTGCTTGACTTTCATCATATAATTATGCATGGGGGTTTAACATTGCTTTTAAAATATGTTCAGCCATATAACGACGGTGTCTGTAGAACTTTAGCTGTATACTCAACTTTATCACATAACATGCGGTGTGGGAGTGTAAAAACACCAGTCAATATTTTCGATATTCCACTGGTGGTATAACATAACGGTAATGACGTAATGGACGTGACTTTAATGTACGTTTTCTGACGTAATGTGACGTTATAAGTCGTTAGCAAAAATGATATAATGCTCGGCAAGAGCCTCGCATTATATCATTTTGCCAACTCGTTTAATAAATTCAATAATGAATGAGTACTCATGTAAGATCCTCTATGTATAATGCTACCACACTGGAATACCGTGCACGCCTAGAAACATGACACGATATCCTACCCAGTCACATTATAATGTCACCGGTCCGACCAGTCCTAGTACAACCCTTTATAATTATGCTGAGCGTCAAGCAAGGGATCCACTAATACCCTTTTTATAAAATCTTTGGTTTGACCCGGCGGCAATGTTAGCATAATTATAAAGAATGAAATGATAAAAAGGTGCAAGGGATCCCACTACCGCCGGTAGAGCAGTGGAATAGCCATTTTCTAGTGAGACACTTTAGATGCCTGCACAGAAGCTCCATCTCATTGACAAATGAAGTTTATTCGCAATTAAAGGGACACACGGCATTTTTATCAAGCATTATACCTAGTCGCTGGATTTATTATTCCAGTATCATGTTGACTTTAAACCTGCTTGCATATCTTTCAATACAGTTTTGAGTTTGCAACTTTTTTTCGTTATTCTACCATAGCTTTGCCAATCATTGACGAAATAATAATATACAAAAACAATTTGTTTTATACTAGTATTATAAGGAAAACTAACGGGACTCTGCGATTTGTACAGAAATCAAGATTGCCGTGTGTCCCTTTAAACGCTATTTTTGTTCAGTGAAAGTAATCAAATAAATGAAAACATTTTAAGATATCGTAACGTGTTTTCATACGAATGCTTTTTTCGTGGCATGGGAGATAAACAAAATAGTAAGGACGTTTATAAACATTTATTAAAATTCTGTAATACATGTTTAGACAAAACAATATAAATAACCCTTCAATGTAAATGTAAATAAACTATATTTAAAAAAAATGGAATCACAGAAATTACGTATATGAATTTTTTGAACTATTATAAATTAAGTTTAAATGCGTTCTTAACACATTATACATATTATTAATGTACAGTAGTAGATCAGTAAACAATCATAACCGTGTATTTCTGATTTTAACAGAATGTTTACATTTTTGTTTAAATAGGACAAGTCTACATGGTTGTTGAAATAATGTTACCTTCAATGCATTCTTTGAGCGAAAACTGAATTTGTTAAGTGTGCTAATTTGCACAAACATTCGCACTATATCCAACTTTCTTTACGAAAGCTTGATTTTGTTTATTTTTGGCACAAAAACGTGAAACATTAAGAATCCATGTCCGATATTTTCCATGAAACACAATGATATTGTTTTATACTTTGAACACGACATGATTTTGTCATGTATGCCTGTGCCATCGTCGTTTTTCATTTATCCATAGTGTCCGAGTCTTATACATTTCAAAACCCAGAAGAAAGTTCTTTTTTTTCAATTAGATATCAACATCTGCGTGAATTCTGAAAAATAAAACAAAAAAACATGGAATTATTGTAGGAATGTGCTCATTTATTTCATCATTCTCAATAAACTACAGATGAACAACATTAAACTACAGACATTAAACTACAGATGAACAACATTAAACTACAGATGAACAACATTAAACTACAGATGAACAACATTAAACTACAGATGAACAACATTAAACTACAGATGAACAACATTAAACTACAGATGAACAACATTAAACTACAGATGAACAACATTAAGGGGAATTATACAATAAACTACAGATGAACAACATTAAGGGGAATTATATGTGTTATCTCCCTTATCGCTTCTAGGCCCGAAACGATGTTCATATGTGTGAATTGAACTAATAAATGAATTTGAATTTGAACTGTAAACGTATACGCGGCATTCGTGTGGCTGGCAGACATTGGCATCAGTATACGCGGCATTCGTGTGGCTGGCAGACATTGGCATCAGTATACGCGGCATTCGTGTGGCTGGCAGACATTGGCATCAGTATACGCGGCATTCGTGTGGCAGCCAGACATTGGCATCAGTATACGCGGCATTCGTGTGGCAGCCAGACATTGACATCAGTATACGCGGCATTCGTGTGGCAGCCAGACATTGGCATCATAACCATTCCACAACTTTACTCATATTCAACTGTTCCACCTCACAAATGAATCATGTGAAACTTTCGTCATTCCATGCATTTAAGACATAATTAATTCAACAATGCCACCGCACATGTAAAACTCAACCGATAGCAAACTCATAACTATTTTAGTGCCGTAAAACCGTCTTCCCGTTCATACAATGAATGATGATATATAGTTAACACTTAACACTTTGCAGTCATTAAACAAAAAGATTATTCTTAGTTTAAGTAACTTCATTTCCGATGCACTTGTATTAACATCCATTTTAACAGACTAAAAAACACTAGATACTTATTTTAGAACATCCTCGTTTATCATTGACATACCATAGTATGTGTATGTTTTTTTAAATGTGTATGAAACAAAGAAAAACGTAATGATTATTTTGTTTTTATTTGCAATGTTAAAATCTGTCACGTGTGTGTATATTATAATTATCGTATATTTGTAATGATGAAAAACTGTAATAGTTTGTCAATAAAAGTATCTATCTATCTTACCTCTTTTAAAAGTTGTTGAGCTTTATTTTAATGGTTATGTCCCCGTTTGTGGAATCCCATTGAAAGTGCATTAACAAAGGGAAAAAATAGAACTCAAATAATCCTGACTATTCTTACAGTTTAATGTAATACACTTTTATCTAGACAGTGCTTTACTTCAATAATAAATGCAAACTTGAACGTGTGCATTTATCAATACTCGGATTATGCCATACACAAGGTCATGTATATTAACTTATTCACATATTTTAGTAAGTATGTATTTATAATTCAAGTAGCACTGCCTAGATACTTGTGTAAACATATTAAACTAGAAGTTTCATGTAAAAATGGTCAATATTATTTGAGTTTTGATTTTGATATGTTCCTAATGCAGTCTCAATGAGATTACATAAAAGGGGACATAATCCTTTATGCTTAACGATGGATTTGTCTGTATAGTGTTTTACGTCATTTTTAACACATGTAAGGTTATATATTACGGTCGGTTTTTACCCACTTTTCCTGGGTAGAACCAGTACTGTACACCTCCCGCCATCAATAAGAATCGAAACTTCCTCACTTACAAGTCGAGCTCCCAGTGGGATTCGAACCGGTAGCGGTGAGAGGCCAAGAAGGTTTACAAAGCTACGTCGTTAACCCCTTGGCCACGGAGCGTTAACGGCTAGCATAACTATAGTTAAGACACGTTCAACTCTGAAACCGCAGATCATGTGATCGAGCCTCACTTGCGCCATTGGGTTACTTCGGTGTGTCTTTAGGCAAAACACTTTCCCTCTCCTCGTCCTTTAGATAGGGACGTAAACCGGGCGGTCCCGTGTATCGGAGTCTATCCTCCTGGGGATGTAAACCGGGCGGTCCCGTGTATCGGAGTATATCCTCCTGATGACGTAAACCGGGCGGTCCCGTGTATCGGAGTCTATCCTCCTGAGGATGTAAACCGGGCGGTCCCGTGTATCGGAGTATATCCTCCTGAGGATGTAAACCGGGCGGTCCCGTGTATCGGAGTATATCCTCCTGATGACGTAAACCGGGCGGTCCCGTGTATCGGAGTCTATCCTCCTGAGGATGTAAACCGCGGAGTCAATCCTCCTGAGGATGTAAACCGGGTGGTCCCGTGTATCGGAGTTTATCCTCCTGATGACGTAAACCGGGCGGTCCCGTGTATCGGAGTCTATCCTCCTGAGGATGTAAACCGCGGAGTCAATCCTCCTGAGGATGTAAACCGGGTGGTCCCGTGTATCGGAGTCAATCCTCCTGATGACGTAAACCGGGCGGTCCCGTGTATCGGAGTCTATCCTCCTGAGGATGTAAACCGCGGAGTCAATCCTCCTGAGGATGTAAACCGGGCGGTCCCGTGTATCGGAGTTTATCCTCCTGATGACGTAAACCGGGCGGTCCCGTGTATCGGAGTCTATCCTCCTGAGGATGTAAACCGCGGAGTCAATCCTCCTGATGACGTAAATCGGGCGGTCCCGTGTATCGGAGTCTATCCTCCTGAGGATGTAAACCGCGGAGTCAATCCTCCTGAGGATGTAAACCGGGCGATCCCGTGTATCGGAGTATATCCTCCTGATGACGTAAACGGGCGGTCTCGTGTATCGGAGTCTATCCTCCTGAGGATGAAAACCGCGGAGTCAATCCTGAGGATGTAAACCGGGTGGTCCCGTGTATCGGAGTCAATCCTCCTGATGACGTAAACCGGGCGGTCCCGTGTATCGGAGTCTATCCTCCTGATGACGTAAACCAGGCGGTCCCGTGTATCGGAGTCTATCCTACTGAGGAAGTAAACCGGGCGGTCCCGTGTATCGGAGTCTATCCTACTGAGGATGTAAACCGGGTGGTCCCGTGTATCGGAGTCAATCCTCCTGATGACGTAAACAGGGCGGTCCCGTGTATCGGAGTCAATCCTCCTGATGACTTAAACCGGGCGGTCCCGTGTATCGGAGTCTATCCTACTGAGGATGTAAACCGGGCGGTCCCGTGTATCGGAGTCAATCATCCTGATGACGTAAACCGGGCGGTCCAGTGTATCGGAGTCTATCCGTCAGAGGACGTAAACCGGGCGGTCCCGTGTATCGGAGTCTATCATCCTGATGACGTAAATCGGGCGGTAACCAGGCGGTCCCGTGTATCAAAAGTCTATCCTCCTGATGACGTAAACCGGGCGGTCCCGTGTATCAAAAGTCTATCCTCCTGATGACGTAAACCGGGCGGTCTCGTGTATCGGAGTCTATCCTCCTGAGGACGTAAACCGGGCGGTCCCGTGTATCGGAGTCTATCCTCCTGAGGACGTAAACCGGGCGGTCCCGTGTATCGGAGTCTATCCTCCTGATGACGTAAACCGGGCGGTCCCGTGTATCAAAAGTTTATCCTCCTGATGACGTAAACGGGCGGTCTCGTGTATCGGAGTCTATTCTCCTGAGGATGTATACCGGGCGGTCCCGTGTATCGGAGTCTATCCTCCGAGCACGTTCAAGTACCATATAAGTTAGTAAGAGCATGGTATCCAGATTTCTGTGTATCTTTCCACTCTCCCTGGCGCGTCTAGAAATAACCTAAACAATCGGTTGATGAGCCGTTCAACACTAATTCAAATCAATTCACTTGATCCTTTGCAACTTAATGCTGTTAATAGAGTACATACATTTTCAAGAACTGATTTCTTTGTATCTAAATCTTTAAATAGGTTACCTTGATAGTTTATTTGTCCGTCGCCGTCGTCGTCGGCTTCCCGTATCATTTCTTCCACCTCCTCGTCAGTGAGTCTCTCTCCCATGTTCGTCACAATGTGTCGCAAGTCGGCGGCACTAATGACGCCGGTACCTGAGATAAAGTATGGACTTTATAATAGCGAAGACAAACTGACTATTATTTGGGGCGCTTGTTTCAGCCAAAGGTTTTTGAGCAATTTAAATAATACGTACATCAATTATATATCATTAGAACTGCTATTTTTAGTGGTAAATAAAATACCTTAGTTTGAAAATCGGTTGAGAAATAAATATTTTACAGCCCAAATGATTTTTTGATGGGACTTTTCCCATGCAAATTCCTTGCTGGTGGGACAGCAGAAAATTAAGAAATTAAGAAACTTCAGTTAGCCCTAACAGTTTGCCATAACACTTTCAGAGTGTCTTAATTTACATTTATCCAACACATTGAAACCATTTTGAATAAAAATTCTAAAATAAAATATTTTTGAAATTTTTGATGAAGCAGAATTTTCCATTGAAAATGCTCAAAACAATTTTCGCATATGAAATTTTTGTTTCTCAACCGATTTTGAAAAGTAAGGCATTTTTTATTTACCACTAAAAATGTCTGTTTCAGTGATATACATCTTATTTAGGTACTAGATGAATTTTGTCTAAAAGTCCAAAAAAATCATTGGCTGAAACAAGCGCCCCGAAAAATAGTGTGTTCTTTTGTGCACCACTTTAGACTGGTGTTACACTTGTTACAGGGCCAGTAAAATCCAACTAATCCATTAAGATCCAAATACAAATGTAATATATTTTACAAATTCGGCAAATAAATTTAAAATAACTACATTCTGTCGACTGACTTCTCAATTTCATTATTAAATATATGTGAATAGTCTCCGTGGCCGAATGGTTAACGACCCTTCGCCTTTCACCGCTGCGGGTTCGAATCCCACTGGGAGCTTTACTTGTAATTGAGGAAGTGTCGATTTTTACGGATGGCGGAAGGTGTACAGTACTGGTTCAGGAAAAGTGTGTAGTCTGCCTCCACCACAAAAAATCGACCGTCATATATAACCTTACATGTGTTGAAAATGACGTAAAACACCATACAAATAAACAAACAAACAAACAAACAAATCTACTTTCCACCATTAATAGATATGTTGCATACATTATGTATTTTTCCATAATATTTTAAATATTTATTGCTCCTCCGGCCAATTTAAAAACCGTTAAATCGATATTCACTTGCGAAAGATGTGTATACCTCTATTGTAAAACAAAATCATGTATGCATATTTATATATATATTCATCCTTGTCATTCAGTGTTAAAACCATTGCGCTTAACAGGCCATAAACCAGTGTTTTATGGATATTTTATGGCAATTTACAGTTTGCCATGAATACCCAAATTCTCCTATTAGCAGTAAAAAATCCATTTTATCACTTTCTTGAAATCGATAAAAGCATATATCATGTTAATAGCGTTTTCAAATTTTTAGTTCATGTTAGTTGTATGAATCGAGGAACCGATTTAAAGAAAAATGCATTATCTTTATTTTAAAAAAAAAAGCCATAATAAGTTGCTTAGTCATGATAAGACATGACAAGGGACGACACCGTGCATGAAACATCAGTGACATAACAGCTTTATAAAACCTGCTTTTCTCTCTTTATGCGAGAAAAATGCGTTAGCTGAAATAGGCGATCTGAAAGAGTGATTGGGTCAGTCCAAATTTTCAATACAAAAGAAAATCAGTATACCATGCTTCAGTTTCATGTGAACATATATGAAATGTTCACATTCATTAAATTGCGCCGTATGTTACCCTTCGATTAAATTATTGTTTATGAATATGTTAGGTCTGGAAAACTCGACGACTCGGCGAGTTTGTTTATTTGTTGTTTAATCAGAAATAATGATTTATGTGAGGCTTATATAGATAGCAGTTGTATATATAATTACATTAAAGTGTACTTTGACAATAAAACAAGAATTTATTATATAAATGAATTGATATGACTTATTATTACAACAAAAACTAGCCGATTCGTCGAGTATTAAGATCAAACTATTCATTAACAATATTAAAATCGGATGGACCATGTGGTCTTTTTCTGTCCATGTACTCATATAATATGAAATGGAAACACATAGTGATTGTTTTATTCGTATTTTAGTCGCCCTTGTCGCTGTAATAGCCTTGCTCACCATCTTTATCGAAAACTCTGAATGCCTCCAACAACTGATCATCCGGCTCTTGCACCGTCATTCGCTTGGCCATAATGTTAAGGTAACCGTCAAAATCTGTTAGCCCATTGTCTGAAATATTATACAACATATTAGATATTTAAAATGTTAAGTTTAAATGCCGTAGACTGCCAAATAATGAGGCCCGCCCAGGGTGTGTGGTGGGGTGTGTGCGTGGAGGGGGTCCATCTCCTGTTCCCTGAACATATGACCCAATGTTCCATTGTTCCCTTGTTCCATCAGTAAGAATCGACACCTTCTCATGTACAAGTCGCGCTCCCAGTGGAATTCGAAGCCGCAGCGGTGAGAGGCGAGAAGGTTAAATGTTAGAAAAGCTCATTTCAGTTTTTAAAACATTTTTTTCAGAAAAAAAATTCGTTAACTGATAAAGTCTACCATTCTTCACAAGACAGTGTTGGGGTTAATGTATCTAATGCCTCCTATAGTCGTATAATTTAACACGGTTTTTGAGTTTACCAATACTTAAAGGATTATTGACTGAATAATTTATTGCTGTTCCTTGAAATGGAATCGTTAATGTATGTAATTTAAAGAAATATACACCCAAATCAATTATAATAGGCTCCAAGCATAGGATTGTCCACAATAAAGACATTTTATGCAATGTGAGACTGAACCTAGGACTTATGAATGTAGATAGGTAGATAGATACTTTTATTGACTTAAACTATTACAGTTTTTCATCATTGCAAATATATGATAATTATAATATACACACACGTGACAGATTTTAACATTGCAAATACAACAAAATAATCATTACGTTTTTCTTTGTTTCATACATATTTTAACAAAAAAAAACATACGCATATTATGGTATGTCAATGATAAACGAGGATGTTCTCAAATAAGATATCTAGTGTTTTTTAGTCTGTTAAAATGGATGTAGATAGCCTTAATACAAATGCATCGGAAATGAATTTACTTAAACTAAGAATAATATTTTCTTAATGACAGCAACACTTCCACTATTTAGTGTAGAAGTGGCCATTAATCACCATTATGGTAATTTCACCCACAGTACGGTGATTATAATATCAGTATCCATAACTTTTACGGTGACAGCAATATTAGTATCCGTAACCTTTGCGGTGGTTACAATACCAGTATATGTTACCGTTACGGTGACTACAATATCAGTATTCATTACCGTTGTGGTGGTTACAATATCAGTATCCGTTTCCTTTACGGTGACTACAATATCAGTATTCATTACCGTTGTGGTGGTTACAATATCAGTATCCGTTTCCTTTACGGTGACTACAATATCAGTATTCATTACCGTTGTGGTGGTTACAATATCAGTATCCGTTTCCTTTACGGTGACTACAATATCAGTATTCATTACCGTTGTGGTGGTTACAATACCAGTATATGTTACCGTTACGGTGACTACAATATCAGTATTCATTACCGTTGTGGTGGTTACAATATCAGTATCCGTTTCCTTTACGGTGACTACAATATCAGTATTCATTACCGTTGTGGTGGTTACAATATCAGTATCCGTTTCCTTTACGGTGACTACAATATCAGTATTCATTACCGTTGTGGTGGTTACAATACCAGTATATGTTACCGTTACGGTGACTACAATATCAGTATTCATTACCGTTGTGGTGGTTACAATATCAGTATCCGTTTCCTTTACGGTGACTACAATATCAGTATTCATTACCGTTGTGGTGGTTACAATATCAGTATCCGTTTCCTTTACGGTGACTACAATATCAGTATTCATTACCGTTGTGGTGGTTACAATATCAGTATCCGTTTCCTTTACGGTGACTACAATATCAGTATTCATTACCGTTGTGGTGGTTACAATATCAGTATCCGTTTCCTTTACGGTGACCACAATATC
Organism: Cyrtodaria siliqua; assembly: GCA_037043455.1. Taxonomy (NCBI): domain Eukaryota; kingdom Metazoa; phylum Mollusca; class Bivalvia; order Adapedonta; family Hiatellidae; genus Cyrtodaria; species Cyrtodaria siliqua. The sequence continues at coordinate 52,408 of JAWPHD010008938.1, read as the reverse complement.
AGTATTCATTACCGTTGCGGTGATTATAATAGCAATATCAAATACCGTTACGGCGATTACATTTTCAGTATATATTTCCGTTACGGTGACTACAATATCAGTTTCCATCACCGTTGCGGTGGTTACACTATCAGTATCCATTTCCGTTACGGGGACTAAAATATCAGTATCCATGAGCTCTCAGTAATATTGACTGTTTGGCTGTATACCTTCATTCACTTTAATTATTACGTTTTGGTGGATTCAGGTGGAACATATGTTATTTTAGAACATGATCTAAAGTTTTAATAAAAAAAAGTCTATATATTGTATTTTAATATACAACTAAATTATATCATGTAGATCTATTTCAAATTTTAAAGAAACTAACCCGTCAAATAATGGCAAAATTCCACGACAAAACCGTTTATTCATGTACTGAGTTCATATAATTATGTATATGTGCCGATTAAAAGTATATGATTTTTTAACGGGTTCTTAAAATACCCGTGATTGAATATGCGTAAAATTAATTATGAGATGAAGACTTAATTCAACGATCCAGTTTTGTGGGTTTGGCCTGGCTGGTTAAAGCCTTTTATGTTGTATTATAGAGTTTGGATTCTCAAAATATGTAAGTTTTATATATACCTAGTCGACATAAACTCCAAATTATTTGCACACAATATGACAGTTTGCATTTAAACTCGTTTACATTCTTGACAAGTGTTCGTGTATGTAGGCTGTTTTTTCCTTGACCTTTGTATTAGAACACTCTGATTTCGATATTTCAATAGTCATTTGCATTTGAAATGTTAGAAAATGTTTTTATGTTAGTTGTGAAATTGACAAATATGCCGTGCATAAATACAATTCACCGGTCCCCAGTTCCATGTTCACAACACATCCAGTAACTAAAAACCGGGAACTAGGAACCGGAAACCAACTTGATTCTCATGAATTGATATATGCAACAGTAACAACCAACCGCCCGTCATGGTCTGCCAATAATTATATTAGATTCATACTCTAATAGCAGTTGCTTTCAGTATTGTTAGATCAAAGCGGCTCTGCTCTTACACGACACTTGTTGCATGTTCTTAAAACCACCACAAGATAGTTCAATGTATATAATTATAAATTTGAAAATATAGTGTATTGTTAACGAGTAATGTAATTATTCATTTCCGCTTTATCTATTCTTTTGAACTTTTTTGCTTTGCTTTACCTATAGTTGTCGAAGAATGCCATTATCAAATAGTATGCATTATGCAGTTTGTATAATTATATATGACTATTGTAAATTAAGTACAGTAGGACAATCTTCAGTTCATTTGCTAACATTTACTTATATCTTTATATGTTGAATGGTACATACCTTTTATAGGTTGAATGGTACATACCGTTTATATGTTGAATGGTACATACCGTTTATTTTTGTTTAAAGGTACTAACCCGCCAATTAACGACACAATTATACTACAAAACCGTTTATCAAAACTCTATCTAGGTGTTCAGATCATATAATAATGTATTATGTGCCGATTAAAAGTAAAAAATGTAACGGGTTTTTAAAATACTCGTGGTTGAATATGCGTAAAATGAATTGAGTTGGTAACTCTTAATTCAAAGCTCCAGTTTCGGGGTTTGTCCTGGCTGTTTAAAACCGTTTATATTGCATCTATAGAGTTTGGATTCTCAAAATATGTAAGTTATATATATACCTTGTCGTCAGTAGGTTAAGAAATGGTGTACATGTTTTGTCAAAAATGTGATGTTGTTGGCAGGATAGCTACTTTAAAGGGACATACGGCAATCTTCTTTTTTTTAAACTCGCTTTGTATACATTTTTACGCATAAACTGCATTTCTGCAATCATTAATATTAATTATTAAAATAGTTCAAAGCACTTTTTTTTCTTCATATTACCAATTGACTATATTATACCAATAATATAATCTAAACATATGGTAGAATAACGAATAAAACTGAAAACACATGCTTTTAATTATATGCAAGCAGATTTAAGGCCAAATGATACTGGCTTATTAAATCAATCGATATGCTAATGTATTTTGGATACAAACTTCAAGATTGCCGTGTGTCTCTATTGTACACCTGATGGGTCGTTATTAGGAAATAAGTCGCACATTTTCGGCGTTTATGCGGCTTTGAGCACCGGTAACTCCACTAAGCCCGTAAGCGCTCTTTGATAAAAATGCCATTCACTACCGATGTTCAAAATCGCAGAAATGCCGAAAACTTACGAATCCATTCTTTTATTCTCATTATTCTAAAATCAGTATTTACCCGTTGTCGTATATAACAATAATTTGCCTTTTGATAAATAAATGCAAAAACGATAAATGTTGTCAGTGTATTTTCAGACCGTGGAATAACAATTTTTTATTGAGGTTCATCTACACCGGATGCGTGCACAGTTCGCTCCGTCTACCGAAAAAGTGAAGTTTATTCGAAATTAGACGTTGTTTTGTTTAAAAAAACAGGTAAAGGTTGATAATTATATAAAATTAATATTATCGATATATGCATTACTATTATCGATATATACAATTACTATTATCGATGTATACAATTACTATTATCGATGTATACAATTACTATTATCGATATATACAATTACTATTATCGATATATACATTACTATTATCGATATAAGCAATTACTTGTCAGTATCGATGTATATTTCTACTATCGATATATACATTACCATTATCGATATATACATTAGTATTATCGATATATACAATTTCAATTATCGATATATACAATTCCTATTATCGATATATACAATAACTAGTCTCGATATATAAAATTACTATTATCGTATCTTACTTTCCTCTCCCTCTGGTTTCTTGACTAGATCCAGTATATCCTGCTCTGTAGGATGCTGTGCCATGGCCCGCATGGCCTCCCCGAGTTCTCTCGTCGTGAGAAGACCATCGTTATTTTTGTCAAAAAGATCGAATGTCTCTTTCAGTTCTGAAATGTCAAGGGAATCGGTGATCGTGATAGAAATTCATTTTTCATAACCCACATTCCAGATCGAAAAAGTGATAACGCGGAGATAAACGGTGAAGGTTTATCGATTATCCCCAATAAGTCTATATAAAAACACACTGAAAAGTATGACATATACCCTTTTATGTTGGCTGAATTGTATTGAACATAACCCTCAAACAGTCAGTCAGTAAGTAAGGTAAGCATGAACATAACCCTCAAACAGTCAGTCAGTAAGTAAGGTAAGCATGTATTTAACTATACTGAGTCAAAAAGGAAAGCGTGCCGTATATTTTTGGAAATATTAAACATGTGTAATGACAAATTTAGCAAAACAAGTATTAAAATATACAAACTGTATGCATTAAAAAAGTTGTGATACCTTTGTATGTATTACAAATTATGTATGTAATGATGAGAAACTGTAAAAGTTTAAGTCAATAAAGTATCTATCTATCTATCTATCTATGAAAAGTTCCTCACTGACAGAGTTTGAGTTCCTCGAAGTAAAAAAGAGCAAAACAAAAATTGCAAAATGCGTGGTGTTAAACAGTTAACATTGATTTTAGGGAGTTGAACAAAATGCATGGCTTTGAATGAGAAAACACAATATAACGGTCATCGTGTTAATTGATAGTTTTCTAGAATTTCTCGTAATGTAATATGTGTGGTTCAGGTAACCCGACCGACCCTATTTTAAGGGGCCGACCCTAAAACTTTTTATGCAAAAATAATAAAAAAAAAAAAATATGTTGATAATGCAAAAAAATCGAACTCAAGGTATAGTAATTCAAACATATTAAATTCATTATCAGAATTGAATTCATTATTGACTAAGAAAAAAAAAGAAGAAAAAAAAGCCTACCTACCTACCCTATTTTTTTTCCATTGTTACCTGAACCACACATATTATTTTGTTTGGCCTTAGGATGTATGAACACATTTATGAAATAAAAGTCTACAGCAATGTAATATACGTAATGAGGTTGATTAAGCATATTTGAGTGCAGACTTTCTTTTTTGACTCAGTATAGTTTATTACAGTATCATAACTCAACATTGTATACAGATTCAACATTTAAAAGTCACACTTCAAAATGTATTGATACCCGATCGTTATCAGCCAAGAGCACTCTACATTTATCTAATATTTACAGTTTCAAGAGATATATTATCTAAAATAAATATCACTTCAAATTCGGTATAATTTTATATAATAATTTATCATTAAGAAGCATTTACGATAATGTCATTAAAAATACACAAGCTCATCTAAAAGCATTATAAATGAAACCATAAATGAAACCAGATCGGTGTACTGAATGCATGAATGTTGTTTTAACGACATTTTAATAACAGGCGGGGCCCGGGGTGTCCTAGAGGATATCACGCTCGCCTCTGATTCCGGAGATCGTGGTCTCGAGCCTCACCCGACGGTCCGTGTATCGGAGTCTATGTAAGCACGTTTAACAATCATTATATATAGGAATCTACTCCGCAGTGTTGCCGGATTCCTATGTCATCTGCTTGTGATTTGAGTTAAATAAAGTTATGTTCTGTACTGTTCTGTTTTGTTTCAGATAAACAATACACTGTTGTCGATGAGCCGCTAAACAAAAATACAGTCAGTCAATCCAAACAACAGACTCAAAACCGAGTCTGCAACATTATCGTCTATTTGACAATTCCCACGGACCCTTTTGTTAATAATTATCCACGCACACACGCTTCATTAAAACTCCAACGTTTATTGTTTATAAATTAGATAAACCACTTTACCTGCTCTTTCTTCATCTGAAATCGCATCCACTGCCGTCTGAAACAAATACAGTTACACCATTAGGCATGCCCATACTTTATATATTATATTGCACTGGTGTTTGTTATTGTCGTACTTCGAAGACGAAAGTCATAAGCCTTTTGTTTTCGTTTTAATCTTGCATGAGTTTGAAAGTTAAAAACGGGTCAAACTGAGACTCCAAACTCATAAGAGCTTGTTTGTTATGTTGTACACAAATTGAAAACTCTTGAAAACCTCAGTCATAAATTCAAGACGACGAGACCCTCCTCGTGATAAAAGTTACATAGGTAAGCCCACAGTCATTTGGTGTCAGGTATAATCTCTACGTACCAGTCGACGAGACCCACTTCAGTATAAACAGTGACGAAGGTAGGCCCACAGTGACTGGTGTCAAGTATAAACGCTACCGGACTAGACCTTCGTCATTATAAAAAGGTCAGTATGAAACAATTTCGTAGAAAAACCTTTAATTTCAAGAATGTTTACACACAATAAAACAGGCAATCAATATTCTTGTCTGCATGTGTGCATTTTAGACCTACACCAAATAGCATATCGAAAAAATCCACAAACTCGTGCGCTGTCATTACAGAAATACAGTGTTGTTGGTTTTTAATAATAAACCTACAATGAGTGTATGAAAGACAAATACCTCAATAAATATGAAATGCCATGATCAGTGTGAGACGTAAGTAGAGTATGAACAATTACCTTGGTGGCACATTAATACGTTAAGAACTATTGGTCCGCCATATTAAAAAAAATCCAAAATCCATGGGATATGGTCATGTGAAATAATCAACCAAATACATATTTTAGGCATGAGCAATATCAACCATAGAGTGCATGACAATTATTCAACACTATTGATGTGAACATAATATCAGAAAGAATACTTATTTGGCAGAAATTGTACCCTTTATATTCGAAAAGTGATAAAAGATTTTTATGTGAAATAAATTGGTCTATAGAACAATAGTGTTGAATTATTGTCAAGTACTCTAAGTTGACATTGCTCATGCCTAAAATATGCATTTGGTTGAAAATTTCAATTCACCATGTCCCATCCATTTTGGATCTTTTTTAAAGATGACTGACCGATAGCCCTTAAACATACATATTATTTCACCGTAATTTTAGCCATAATAATTAGAATCGATATCGGTTAAAGTTGCATATTATATTTAATTGTTAATAACTTCTTTGCACCGAGCACGTACTATAGTATTTCATCATAAGTCACGAGCTACCTAACGGCTCAACATCGCTAAACAGCAAACACATCTGCTTCAACCGGAGAATTAGCAACCATTAACTGACTGATGATACTGGACTAGAATGTTTTTATCACTTGAGCTGAAACTACAAACCTAAGGATCTTGCTTAAAACGTATATTATTACATTAGCAGTAAAGCTATGAGATTGTCATTCGTACATCAGAAGCTAAGCTGTGACTCCGAATGCTAATAGCTTGTTCAAAACATGCCATCCTACATTAGCTGTTATGCTGATAAGCTAACAAGTTTGTTCAAAACATGTCATTCGTACATCAGCAGTTAAGCTGCGGCGCTAAACTTTCAAAAGCTTCATTAAAACTTATAATATTACATCGGCAGCTAAGCTGTGAATTTAAACGCTAAAAAAGCTTGTTAAAATAGTATTACATCGGCAATTAAGCTGTGACTTCAAACTCTAAAGAACGTGATAGCGTGTTCAAAACATCAACAGTTACTGAACTGCGATTCCAAATAACTAAAAAGCGCTTTGAGACATCGACAGTTTTTCTGCGCATGGATTCCAAACACTGAAGCGATTGTTACGAACGTGCCACTCGTACATCAGCAGTTAAGCTGAGACTCCTAACACCAAAGAGCTTGTTAAACAATGTCATCCTTTTTATCGATTGTCAGTCTTACAACCACTTATAGAATATACCAACATAGGCATGTTGAACGATAAAGCCATATTCGACTAAAGTTTTTGTTTAAGCTTTTATTTGATCAAGAGTTATCAGTTAAGATTTCATACATAGTCGAACAAACGTCAAAGAGAAAAAGTGCTGTCTCTACTTGACATTAATTTTCATAAAAATACAGTTTTCGTTAAATAAATACTTTTTATCGAAACTTTACTAGGTGCAAGCAGTAAGCCATTACGGTAATTAGAGAACCGCTTGAATGTGTTATATTTGCCAAGAAAATGTAATATCATATGTAAACATATTAAACTCGCATGTTCGTATAATTAGCATATTTACGAAATGTATTAGACTAGATTCAGTCTTTCTATTTTGCGATATAATAATATGGTCATATATATGCTGTCATATATTATTACAGACACCCATGCCTTTACATGTTATGCGTGTATATAATATTAGTACGCGTTTATATCAATAAAGGACATGTACGAGTGTATATAATATAACGGACATGCACACGTGTATATATTATATTACGGACATCTATGCGCTCATACATGCGTGTATATTATTACGGACATATATGCGTGTATATTATTACGGACATGTATGCGTGTATATATATGCATGTATATTATTACAGACATATATGCGTGTATATTATTACGGACATATATGCGTGTATATTATTATGGACATGTATGCGTGTATATTATTACGGACATATATGCGTTTTACGGACATATATGCATGTATATTATTACGGACATATATGCGTGTATATTATTACGGACATGTATGCTTGTATATTATTACGGACATGTATGCTGTATATTATTACGGACATATATGCGTGTTACGGACATATATTCGTATGCGTGTATATTATTATGGACATGTATGCGTGTATATATACGTGTTACGGACATATATGCGAGTATATTATTACGGACATGTATGCGTGTATATTATTACGGACATACATGCGTGTATAATATTACGGACATGTATGCGTGTATATTATTACGGACATATGTGCGTGTATATTATTAGGGACATATGTGCGTGTATATAATTACGGACATGTATGCGTGTATATTATTACGGACATATATGCGTGTTACGGACATATATGCATGTATATTATTACGGACATATATGCGTGTATATTATTACGGACATACATGCGTGTATATTATTACGGACATATATGCGTGTATATTATTACGGACATATATGCGTGTATATTATTACGGACATGTATGCGTGTATATTATTACGGACATATATGCGTGTTACGGACATATATGCGTGTATATTATTACGGACATATATGCGTGTATATTATTACGAACATATATGCGTGTATATCATTACGGACATGTACAGACATGCGTTGTTGGTGTTCTCATATCTCGTAGCTAAAAGTCGTACAAACGATACCATTATGCTACTATGTAAAGCGAGGATTCCAAGTGTATTCCGTCAAAACATTGAAGAAAAAAACGAACCACTAATCATTAATTTAGCAAACAAATAGTAATATTCGACACAAGTTTAAATTATTTCCGTAGAGGACGCTTCGAAATATGTTTCCCCCGTCAAACGTATAGTAGTTAGTTACATTGTATTTAGGGCTCTTAGCAAATAAGACATAATTAAAATATTTGTGAAGGTTATTAGCGAACAGTCGTGTATCTAGTATGTATGGTCAGTAAACAGTACATAATACTAGTAGCATAAGTATTTGAGAAAACATAAATTCAGAAAAAAAAAGTACTTCAACAAAAATACATTCAGTTTGGTTGGATTACAAACATCCACATTCCGATTGATCAAATCTGTTTCTGTCATATAGATTTGATTCTCTAAACTGAGCTTCATGCAGAGAAAGTATAATTACTGTTTACTCAACCTTTTCAGCCAGTCAGTTGCCTCATGTTTTCAAAAAAACTTGCATAAATCATTCATGAATATGTTTTTATTACCAGCGCTCTTCGTGGTTTAGCGTGTGACCTACGTAGAGCTTATCGATAAACCGGTAAACACTAAGTCGGATAGAAGTTATGAGGATAAATCTTAGAATATTTCTCTTCATAGCCCCTATCCTGAACTAAGAGCTATATTTTAATGAGATAGGTTTCCTATCATCATTACATTATATCGAATTACTGGTTCTTTAGGTTAAGTGTTTAGTCAGAACTTTAGCTCGACTCATTCTCGTTTGCCAGAGTCTCACAACAGTATCCTTTCACTGTGATAACTCTGTATACCTTAATTATACACACATACTTATACGTATATAGAAGAAATTGGAACAACATTGTGCACGTTCACAAAACTTGTATAAATACGTCGGTTAAACACCTCCAAGAAGTGAATATTTTGTTACTCACACTTCCTTTTAATGTTTTTGTGAGAAAAGCAATCCCCTCCCTCCAATGTTATGGGAGAAGTTACCGTGTTTTTTTTTGTTTATTTAACTAACACTCACCTCGAATGTTATTATGAGAGAAATTGCCGATTTTTAACTAATACTCCCCTCGAATGTTATTACGAGCGAAATTGTCGTTTTTAACTAACACTCCCGCCGATGTTATTATTAGAGAAGTTGTCGTTTTTTAACTAACACTCCCCTCCAATGTCATTATGAGAGAAGTTGCCGTTTTTAACTAACACTCCCCTCCAATGTCATTATGGGAGAAGTTGCCGTTTTAACTAACACTCCAATGTAATTACGAGAGAAGTTGCCGTTTTTAACTAACACTCCCCTCCAATGTCATTATGAGAGAAGTTGCCGTTTTTAACTAACACTCCCCTTCAATGTCATTATGAGAGAAGTTGCCGTTTTTTAACTAACACTCCCCTCCAATGTCATTATGAGAGAAGTTGCCGTTTGTTAACTAACATTCCAATGTCATTAGGAGAGAAATTGCCGTTTTTAACTAACACTCCCCTCCAATGGCATGATGAGAGAAGCACTCTAACGTTTTATGCGAGAAGTTACGATTTTTAACTTACACTCCCCTGTAATTAATGTTATTGGAGAGAAACAACCCCCTTTAATATTTGTTATGACAGCAATTACTTTTTTTTACCTAACAATCCACCCGTGACCCCAGTGTTAAAATTATATACTATATACTATCAATTCACCATAGAGTTATAATATCAGTAATTATTTTGTAACTACCGTGACACTGTCGTGACATTGTTCGTCAGGAGCCTATTCATTAGACACATATTTTTTGGAAAGAAATTACTTAGATAATTATAAAATTATGTTGCCCAAATAATTATGTCCTTGAGGACTTGTGGCAAAATCTATAGATAGATAGATAGATAGATAGATAGATAGATAGATAGATAGATAGATAGATAGATAGATAGATAGATAGATAGATAGATAGATAGATAGATAGATAGATAGATAGATAGATAGATAGATATTTTATTGATTTAAACTTTTACAGTTTCTCATCATTACATACATAATTTGTAATACATAATTATAATCACATGACAGGTTACACATATTTCTACACAATCGCTTATAGTTATAATATGCAGATGTAAAGATAGATACAGGTGGTATAATAAAACATATTTTATATTAAACTATTTCAATTTAAAAAATAATATCTAAAAGACGGATGTTAACTTCAGCATTATAACAACGTTGTATACACTTTAAGTATTTAATAAACATGTCTGTAAATTAAATTTCTGTTTTAGTGACTCGTACATGCATTGAGAAATGACTAATTGTCAATTAAAGACAACACTTACTTACTATAGTTACCAGATATAAAACAAACCTTAGTCATATCCAAATATCCGGAGAGAGTAAACAAAAAAGCACAAAAAAATCAACTTCTGTCAATATCCAGGTATCACAATATGTTCCAAATTAATTCATCCGCACTATCAAGAAATCTTAGGTTAAGGACAGTACCATAAAATTCAATTAAACCCATTAATGAAAACGCCACTTCTTCGACTTCGATGAGATCAATGCAAACTGAACTGAAAAAGTCGAGATCGTCGCGGGTACTTATTATTTTTTTTGTTTGGAGATTTTTGGCCGTTAGATCAACACCGGAATCCTTGCAACAGTTATGTTATTGTAGAGTTTAAAGGTACTTGGTCTTATATGCGGCTTATCGCGATATTACTGTAAATAAGTGTGAAAACTCTGCTGAAACATGTTTTACGTATAAATAAACGGGTTTCGTTGGAAATAGATAATTAGTGTTTAGGTGAGACTACGTAATACACTATTTCGTTATTTATCTCTGTAATTGGTGTATACTTACTGACGTGTTTATATGCAATTAAATACCTATACCCTTGAGCTTAAATTTGAATAAAATAATACACCGGGTAACCGGATTGTTGAAATAAAGGACTATAGACATCGTGGTTCGACCAAGACCACAGGAAATTGAAGATCAATCCATGAAATAAATAAAATAAAATACCCCATCCATTTTATGTAACGTAGAACTTGTATTAGCCTCGTCATAGGTCTATTTGGGTCGAGGCCATCCCAAATAAACCTTACAAAGTAAATACGTATTATGCAATAAGTCACATATTACTCTTGAGCACATTATAACTAATATTATAAATATATGAATGGCGTTATGACATTGTTAATACAAATATTACTTAGATTCATGTTTATAAAATACAATGTTATAATAACCTAACAATGTCAAACATATTAAATTCTCCCTGAGAGATTGTGTCATCATTTTATTAACATATAACTTCGAATTCCTGTGCCGGGACTCATTGGCCTTTATTAAGGTAATTTATAATGTGTTGCGTAAACAGATAGTATTTGAAACCATTGTGTACTGCAGCGTAATCCTATTTAGGCATTTATAATAATGTTATGTGAGTTTATTAGCAAAAGTGTCTTTAAGAAAAATTAAAAATTTTTTTTTTTTACTCCTCGTATACCTTAAGATCGATAAAACACCAGGTCACTTTTCATAGCTTTAAGCCTAGCTAGTTATCGTGGATTGATGCTAATATTTATCGATTTCACAGCTTGTTAGTAACGATGCCTTTAAAGGGACACAAGGACATTTTGAAGTATTTATCAATCATTCAAATTAGAGATTCTGTTTATTAATCCAGTATCGTTTTAAATCTCCTTGCATGCAATTGAAAGACAAATTAGGAGTCACGTCAGTTTCTTCTTCTTTATTCTTGCATATGTTTAGATATATTATTCGTGCAATATACTCTACAATAAGTCACTATATATATGCAAAAACAAATATTGCTTTGAACTTTTCAAATAAGTATTATTAATTACGGAGATTCACTTACATTATTTTTTATCGAAAGCTTGTTTTCACATTCTATCCCTGTATTTCACAATCTCATTAAAATCATATCCCAATTACGCTTTGATACTCTCCGCTATTGGCCTAGTAGCGAAGAGTATCTTAGCGTGATAAAGGGTCTGATTTTAATGAGATTGTGTATTTCATTACATAATTTATTGTTCCCCACATTTCTTGAATACATAGTCTTTACACCAAGTATTAATAATAAATAGCAAATATGAAAATCATGTAGAAAATCTAACGGGACGCCGACAGTTTTTAAAAGAAATCGAGAATGCGATGTGTCCCTTTAAAGAATCCCGCTGTTCTTGATCCCCGTCTTGAGATGAAGGCGGATTGAAGATCTTTTCGCCAAGCTAACTATCCCGGCTCGAAGTTAATATTCATCGATTTCACAGCTTGACTTGCACAGATCCTTGCGCAATCAGTTCAAATGATTGATTAACAAAGATGCGCAGGAGACGTAATAAAATAACTACGAAAATTAAACGCTAAATAATAATCGATCTTGACAACTAAAAAAAAAGAAACTAAGACTGCATGTGAATAGAACCCTCTTTTTGACACTTACCTACTGTTTTAATCATTACATTTTATGAAACGAATTATCCATTAAGCTGGAACACATTTCTGTTGTGACATGTAACCACGCATGCGTTTAAGATAAAATAATAATAATAAACTACTTTTGCATATTACTTACAGTTAATAATATTTAAACCTATGTTAGAATAAGAAATGAAAACTGAAATAATTTAATAATATGCAAGCAAGATTAAAACCAAACTGATAATGGATTAATACATGTGAATGGCTGATTACAGCTTCAGTGTGGCCGCGTGTCAGTTTAAATCTGCGTTTCATACGATGAAAAGGTAATATTCATAATCAACAATTAATAAAGTACAAAACACAATTTTGTTTAAAAATAAAGTTATGTCGATTAATTGTACGCTTTGAGTTTATAAACACAAACAAGGTTGCTTTAGGTGCCTTTGATAAGACAAAATGCGACAACAAAGTTTATTAGAAGTACATTATCATTGATAATATTAATTCGACAACACGCACGTGTAATTTTGAAATCACTTCACTATTATGACACCCGCCTAGGGCATGACCCTACAGCCACAGCATCATTAATTCATTCTTGGTTTTATCTTTCCTGGAATTTTATTCTATTTACTCCTCTCCTTTTTACTTCTTCTTTTTGTTCACCGAAAATGTATTTGAATATTTTATGTTAATTATATTGCCATGTTAATAACAATACTGTTGGGACGGACCTTAAATAATGTTGGAAGAACTTGTGGCCCAACCCTTTTGGTAGAGCGGCGGATTTGTAACCGGAGGCCCCGGGTTCAATCCTCCGTGGTGCCACTGCGTTTCGTCGGTGTGTTCTTGGGCAAGACACTTTCCCTTAGCCTCGTCCGTCGGATGGGGACGTAAACCGGGCGGTCCCGTGTATCGGTCTATCCTCCGAGCACGTTAAAGAACCATAGGAATCTATTCGATAATAAGAGTAGGGCAGAGTCCCGGATTCCTATGTATCCTTCCCCTCTCTCTGGGGCGGCTCAAAATAACCTATACTGTGTTGATGAGCCGTTTAACAACATTCAGTTCAGTTCTTTTGCTTGGATATAGAAGCAAAGCAATAAAATATGTTTAAAGTAATTTTGAAATCATTTAGTTACAGATTCGTGCCAAAATGTTTGCTCATAATTGATACTAAAAATATATTTCGCCAAAAGGGGATGTATGGTATAACAAATCCAATTTCGTGATAGATAAGGTTTCACCATTGTAGTCTTATTCAAGGACTTTAACAAGTGGCAACTTTTATTTACTGTGTTGAATAGAATTTAAAACGATTTCATTACCCACTTCATTATACCGATTCTTTAATATCTCATACGGGGGAAAAATTGATAAGGGCCATTGTATAGTAATCCAGCCCTCGATACTGAAACGTTTCTAAATTGAAAACATTCGTACGTGCGGAAACATGTTCTGTTTGTGTCGGTTATATGAAACTAACCCGCCAAATAACGACAAAATTACACAACAAAACTGTTATTTCAAAACTCTATCCTAGTGGGCTTACAAAGCAGCAAAATATAGCGTCTGTAAATAATTCAAAGGCCGTAACTCCGCGGTTTCTAGTCTGCTATGTCTAATTTTCAAACTCGTCTGCGCTTTTCATGATATGAGCATGATATGATCATCCTGCCAACGATTGGTCTAGGTCAATATCAGAAGGAAAATGAAGGAGGTATATATATAGTGAACAAATTCTGCTATAGCTTTGTTCAATTAATCAAGGGATATAACTCTGGTGGTACTAATCCGATTATGTTAACAATCGACCGAGTTTGGTAAATATTGTTGAAAAATGAAAGCCCTATCGTCTTAAAGATGCACAAGTTAACAAACGGTCGGACGAAAGACGGACGACGGACAACACGCCATCCCATTTGCTCACCTACACATTAAGAGGACTTCATTGCAGATAAACCTTGCACAATAAGCTTCTATGTAGACATTGGTGTCGATTGTCAGGAATTATTTCAAGGGTTGCGTGTTGTTCTTCAGGGAAGCAACCTAAACGAATGGGCAAAATATCCTTTCATCAAGTGAATTTAGCAATCCTGATAAAATAATCCACCTGCTAAATATTATATTTGATATATTTTAACATATATATGGGATTACAACAGTCCGTAAAATAATAAATGTAAATGGCGATTAATACCGAAGGGAGGCAATGCTTCAAAAACAAATAAGGATAATTATGCAGGATATAAATCAGGGACGACATCTGGAATTGAACATTACTGCGAAAACACGTGATATTTTATTTGTTCACGGAATTACCTGAATGCTATGTTTAAGGCTGGTAGTTTCAGGAGCGAGGCTATCCGCACGACAGCCATGACCATTGTATTGCCGATTGTATGTTTTCTTTGATTACCATTTATCGTTACGTCATTTGTGTTATCGGCGACCCAGTAGACTGGCACCCGGTATGCAGTTAAGTCTACTGGTACCCGAAAACACTCTCATGATGGCATGTTACTTTAATATACTATGGTAAGTTAGTATTTTATTATTCATGAATTTCAAAATTAATTCTGTAATGTTGGTGTATATTCCATCTGATTACTACCAGACTACTTCTAATTAAACTTCTGAAACATTTATGCTATATAGCGGAAGCTCCTTTTTTATTACGAAGTACTGCGATTGTGCACACACAATAGCATATCAAAGCAGTATAAATCTGATCAGTTAACTGTGAACCCGATTCCTGTGCAAACTTCGAAAATGTTCAAGGTAAACTTGCATAAACATGCTGGGTCCGTATTCATATGGCAACTTAAGTAAAAAATATTACTTGACTCGAAATTTAAGACATTTTACATATTTTTATATATAGTTTTTGACCTCTCCGGAACAATAAAAAACATCTATTTTAAGAGAAATATGTAGCTGTCGGTTTTATTTATCCATACACTTTTAAACAATATTAAGAAAAAGTCTTAAATCGACAGAAAAAAAGGTGTTTAAAAATTGATAAAATTTGACTTAGGTTAAGACTTTATGAATACGGACGCT
Source organism: Cyrtodaria siliqua (assembly GCA_037043455.1). NCBI lineage: Eukaryota > Metazoa > Mollusca > Bivalvia > Adapedonta > Hiatellidae > Cyrtodaria > Cyrtodaria siliqua. Next base: position 36,707 of record JAWPHD010008938.1, on the reverse strand, counting down.
GGACTATACCAAACCATGAGTAAAGCAAAAATAAGCAAAAACAAATAAACAAAACAAGAATAAAGCAAAACGACGCAACGTAAAAAAAAACATGTCTTTTCAAGACCTCGCCATTTTCTTTTTGTCAACTATTCACTCTGTGAGTATAATCACACTTACCTGCAGCGAATCCTGTGAAGCTTGCTAAACATGAAGAAAACAGTAAATGAAAGAACTGTTTTAAAACACATAATTAACCTTTGTGGAAGACTGTGTTTTATTAAACAAAACACGACCTCATAGCTTGAATACCTACTAGAGTTATTGATTCAATGTGGGTTTATTTAATACACGTTAACCAACCCGTATGAACTCGGTCAATACGTAAAACGCATCTCCACGAAAACCGACTAGATAACTCTATAGCATCGTTGGGACACTGTGACACTGAGATCGATGTCACAGTGTCTCAACGATGCAATAGAGCTATATAGTTGCTTTTCATGGAGAAGCGTTTTTAGTATTGACCGAGTTCATACCGGGTATAAACGGATATTTTCAGCAGAATTTATTTCAATATATGATAAAACATACTCTTTTTAAATGAGTTATGTGTTGGTAATCTAAAGTTTACCTATACGTTTTCAACAGAAGCGGATTATAGGAGGTGAGCAGAGGATATGAATGTCCCTCGTGAGATTTGACGGAAGAAGAAGATGATTATGTATAGGCCTATGTAGTTGGACGCCACCCTCCTCTGCCGAAAAGTCCTGGATCTGCATATGTTTAATATACTTTGTTCCATAACTCACAAGCAATACAATTAACACTACTTGACCCTTTATAGTCCTTTAAAGGAATCATAAACCCTTCACCGAGTTACAATGCCTAACCTCGTTGATACCAGGAATGAAAACAGTTCTTTATTTGTACCCGCACCAAAGTATTATTATTATAATATTATTGTCCTTTATATAAGACCTAAAATCGTCACCGAATGCGAATTTATAAAAATGTTTCTCAAACTGTACAATTCCCATAAACATTACCTTGGAACTTCTTGTTGTGAGTGCTTGATTGTTAACTGAATGTTGAAGTTGAATAAAATATTAACTGGAGAGTAAACCTGTTTTTATATACCGCCTAACTTCCATAAAACATTGTTTACATACCGCCCTGAATTTATTAATAAACAGTTAACATGCCGCCCTGAATTCGTAATAACACATTGTTAACAATTCCGCCAAGAATTCATTAATAAACAGTTTACATTCCGCCCTGAATTCGTTATAAAACAGTGTTAACATACCGCCCCGAATTCATTAATAAACAGTTTACATGCCGCCCTGAATTCGTTATAACACAGTGTTAACATACCGCCCAGAATTCATTAATAAACAGTTTACATTCCGCCCTGAATTCGTTATAACACAGTGTTAACATACCGCCCAGAATTCATGAATAAACAGTTTACATTCCGCCCTGAATTCGTTATAAAACAGTGTTAACATACCGCCCTGAATTCATTAATAAACAGTTTACATGCCGCCCTGAATTCGTTATAACACATTGTTAACATGCCGCCCAGAATTCATTAATAAACAGTTTACATTCCGCCCTGAATTCGTTAACACATTGTTAACATACCGCCCAGAATTAATAAATAGTTTACATTGCCGCCCTGAATTCATTGTAACACATTGTTCAAATGCCGTCCTGTATTCATTAATAAACATTTTTTACATGCCGCCTTGAATTCATTATTAAACATTTTTAAGTGCCGCCTTGAATTCATTATCAAACATTGTTTAAGTGCCGACCTGAATTCATTATTAAACATTGTTTAAGTGCCGACCTGAATTCATTATCAAACATTGTTTAAGTGCCGACCTGAATTCATTATTAAACATTGTTTAAGTGCCGACCTGTATTCATTATCAAACATTGTTTAAGTGCCGCCTTGAATTCATTATCAAACATTGTTTAAGTGCCGACCTGAATTCATTATTAAACATTGTTTAAGTGCCGACCTGAATTCATTATTAAACATTGTTTACATGCCACCTGAATTCATTATTAATAATCGTTTTCAAGGCACCATACACATGAATTCATTAATAAATATTATACCTTCAAAGAGCAACAATATATGTGTTAGGACTGAAAAGAAATGAACATGTTCCCTTATTTTATCATTGAACACACCTGGCAGCTTTTTCTGAACTCGCCATTTTCTAAAGGATTCGAACACATCAAAATGAAATGAAAATTGGGTTGACGTCCCCGTATATGCCACATCATAAATTAGGTATATGGATCGGCAACGTCAGAGGGAAACAAGATGGCGTTTCTCATCCGTTTTGCCTCCGCCATGGAGGGTAGATGTCTGTCCTCCCTAAAGCCAATACCTCATCCTTGATCTTACAACTTTCAAACACAAACACGACAAATCCACCAGATCAATAGTTACAACAATGTTATCTCGGCCATCTAGCGAACAGATTGGTTTCAATAAGCGAGAGATTACTGTATTAAGCACATGCGATACTTGTTTGAGTATATGTATTTATATAGGTTTGTGTGAGGTGCTTAACTTATATGACATACTTATAAACCTGGGATCGATACGATACAACTACATGGGGGGTAAATATTAAATACGTATGGGGGGAAATAGAACTGACCACTTTCTAAAGGATTCGAACGTTCTTATGTTATATAATTACGTATAATGTATGTGCCAACTATGAACGAATATATAAATGGTCGCGGTTGACCAGTGGACAGCACCGTGGACTCCGAATCCGGAGAGTTCGTTTTGGAACCTGACCGGTACCGCTGAGAATCTTCAGTGCAGGACAATTCCATTAGCACTGGCCGTAATATAGGGACGTAAAGCGGGCGGCCCCGTGAATCGAACTACATGTATCCTCCGGGAGAGGTCTTACACAGGCATTGCCTGTTTTCCAATCCCATTCATTACTTGAATAAAACATTGTTTAAATTAAATCTCCGAGCACGATGGATACTGATAGGAATAATTTGACAGGAAGAGTAAGGAATTGTTCCCAGATTCCTACGTAACGTATCATTCTCCACCCACCCCGCCTCTCTCTCTCTCTCTCTCTCTCTCGCGCGCTCTCTCTCTCTCTCTCTCTCTCGCTCTCTCTCTCGCGCGCTCTCTTTCTCTCTCTCTCTCTCTCTCTCTCTCTCTCTCTGTTGCTCCAAATAAGAAATTGTTCCCGGATTCTCTCTCTCTCTCTCCCTCCCTCTCTCTCTCTGTTGCTATTCCAAATAGCCTAAGCAATATGTTGATGGATTCAGTTCCTTTAATAACTAATGAAACTGGATTTTGTAGTCAAATAGTAAACAAATAAGACGCTTAATGACAACAACAACGTGGTTGTCATGGTATATAACCACCACAAGACGTTTTGTATTCGTTTTCTGAAGATTTTATCGATGAATAACTCATTTTAACAGTTTTCAAAATAATAGACAAAATATGTTTAAGAAAGTAATATCTTAAATGTAATAATTGATATTTTAGTATACTTTTAAATGGTTCGTAAGTAATATCGTAACCAAAAGTGGTTGGACAATAACACAACTCAACTTACTGATTGATTGATCGATTGATCTATACTGTTAAACGTTGCTGTGTTTACAGAGGCCTCGGTGATGGTAACAACGTCATTACTTATTAATGTTACCTTCGTTAAAACAATCTATACTATGTATTACTATATATTAGTGTTATAACATATTTTGTCAGGTTAAATACTCTTAAGAAAAACACCCTTTGAATTTGGCTGCACGATATTTACGAAAGATTAACCTCTGCAATATTTGCGGCATTCAAATACAACATAGCATTTGATTACCTATATAAATCGGCATAATACATTCGATAAACCTTTACAAAAACACTAGCTTTCGAAACATCTCATCTTAAATTATCTATGTATAAACACACTACTTGTAAATATGACTACTTACCATGACTTGACTGTCGAATAAAACTTAAGTCTATTGATCCGGCATATGGTTATCTGCGTGATTAGCTAATACGAATAGTTGAATACACAAGAAAAAATCAAGAAATCCTTATCACCCTAATTTCACCTTCGTCTATATGCAGGTTTGAAAGCCGATTAACGTAAATGTATTGTTTATTCTGTTCTACAGTCGAGTTCTTATTTTGTGTTCAATGGAAATGAAAGAGTTTAAAATAATCTCTACAAACTTTGATACTATAATGTTGGTTGTTTAGGTATTTTGTTTACAACTACATTTATGTAAATGTCTGTAAAAACATATTTAATATAATTATATAAGATAAGATGGGATGTAAGTGCATTGAAATAATTTTGTATACACACGTACAATATTTTTTTTAAAGAAAACTCATTATACAACTTTGACCAGTCTATGGACCAGAGATAATTTCGCAGGCGCATTCAAATTTGTTTTTCAATTCATTTACTTTTCAGGTTGGCATATAGCATAGCACGGCATACAGCATAGCACGTACTTATTTTTAAGAATGACACGCTTAATGTCGTGTTTTAGTTATTTTAAAGGGTCACACCGCAATCTTGATTTTTGAAAAAAACACGCCGCCTCCCGTTAATTTTTCTATATAGCTTGCATTAATTATAAGAATAGTATAAAGCTAATTATGTTTGTATATTACTAACTGTTGAGGATATTGCACCAATAATATATTTAAACCTATGTTAGAATAAGAAGAGAAAACGCAAGTTTTAATTTAAGTATGCAAGAAGGTTTAAAGTCAAAATGATACTGATAAATAAATCGAGACGCACAAAAAAAATCAAGATTGCTGTGTGTCTCTTTAACTTTATATTCAAACCTTTACAGGCCAATTTTTAATGTTCTAGATCAGAATATTACCCCACCTGCTACACTTGTGACATTTACAACTTCGAATTGAACGCTAGTTAATCAATACCCACTGGTATCGATTGAAAGTGTTATAATTATTATATTGGTCAGGTAAATTTGTAATGTTTTGACTGACAACGATACCAATTATTTCTAAAATGAAGAGTATCGTTTTCAAAACTCGACAGGTATGCTTCGTGATTGTATACTGCGGTTCATGTTGAATGGGAAGAGTCAACACCGAAAGTCGTCTGTGTGGTTAAATATTTTATTTCAATCGAGATCTCTTGATCAGTGGTTTCCACTGTGCCTTTCAGGTAATTGATTGAAGGTTAGCGTTGAAATTGCGACTCATAAGCTAGTTGTATGGCGACTCCGTGATTATTTAAAGGGATACGTAGCAATAATGGGGTTTAAAGGGACACACGGCAATCGTGATATTTTTACATTTCATGCGTCCTGTTAGTTTTCTTTATTTTACAATACTTGCATTTGTTCAATCATTAAAATTAATTATAAGAATCGTATAAAGCCAATTACTTTTGCATATTATTAACTGTTGATTATATTGCACCAACAATATATTTAAACCTATGGTAGAATATGCAAGCAGGTTAACAGTCAAACTGATACTGGATTAATAAATCGAGACGCTAATTTCAACGTTTGATATACACTTCAAGATTGCCGTGTGTCCCTTTAACTCTCGGCGTCCATTAGTTTGCTTAAGATAACTTGCATATTTTCAGATCAGTATTACAGTTTTTTGAATAGCTCTACGCATTACTTTGCATATTACTAATTATTGATTATATTGCGCCAACAGTATATCTAAAGATAACATAGAATAACGAAGAAAAATTGAAAACTCCAAATTGTATTTGGTTAAACATATTTTATTGCAACAGTTTTACAACATATACTGAGGGAAAAAAGTTTAGCAAGTTTTTCAGATGAAATAATACTGTATACAAGATATACTGACATTTCGGGACTTTACGGGCTTGACCCATACGTTCATTTATTCGTTACGTCATTAAGATGTTCGACTGTTATTGATGTGTGTTTAATAAAAGATTGTGTCTATGGCAGTAGTTTCTTGATTTTACAATCAAAAATGTATTATTTCCAGGGTGCAATAAAAACTTGCTATACTTTTTTCCATCAGTATATATATATTGGTACAGTACATATATAATAGGATTGGAACGAACGAAAAATCAGAATTCCTCTCCTTAAATTGTATTTATTTAAAGTCAAAATGACACAGAATAATAAATCCAGGTGCTACGCTCAGTGTTTTATAAATACTCGTACATCAAGGCTGCCCGTGTCCCTTTAATATCGCTAATTAGTTCTGTTTTTTCCCGCAGATATAATTGTATAGGTTTAGTATAAATAGAAAATGCGTAACAAAACCAATATGCTTTGAAGATTACACATCACACACACCCACAGCATAGCAAACAGACATCATTATTGTAAAGAGAAGCATGTGTACACATTAAAGACCCTTACATTTCTATCGGCTGTATTTTTGCATATTAGTTTTAATCGACAAGGCATTACACGGATGTTAATTTTACTAACAAGAGTATCGCACACGGTACATAATTTGACCATTGACGACACTGAGTTAAAAAGCCCCATACTCCAAACCGCCACAATAAAAAATAAAGCATATTTTTACTTTTAAAGAGACTTTTAAAGAGACGTAACTCTACAAGACTGATAACATGAATGAGATTGTCTACGACTAGACCATTTCTTAACAAATTTGAAAAAACAATAAGAAAAAGAGCTCTGGTTAAGAGAAATATTAGTAATTAAAGGAGGTTTAAAGTTTGATAAAGCAGGCCTTAGACTAAGCTTGTCCGATACTTTATGGTGAACCAGATTCTGATCAATATATACTGACAAGTGGATTGAAAAGCACGAACACAAACAAGAGAGAAAAGCAGCGTGAGAGGTATTATATGGTGCAATGCCTCTCACGCCCCTAACATCGGCACTCCACTTCAAAACCACACACAGCTCGATGATCCCAAAGATGCAGTAACAATGATGACACTACTGATCAGTTGGACGGGGATCTGAGGAAAGAGTAAGGAGCCAATGTACAATGTTTCAAAATTGAAGGGATTCTACCATACATTGTTTAATCATGAAGTACGGACACTGGTCAGAATCTGTCGCAACATCAAGCGTTTGATTAACTGCATGTGTTAATGTATTAAGAGTTTGCATTCTTTGAACTAATATATATGTATATGCAGCGCGTGATAGGTACTTTACCTCGTTGAAAACCATGCACACACCACAAACCACAACACTTGATGTACGTATGTGGTTTAACGTCGCTTTGAAAACTATACTAAACCAAATTGATAAGTATCAACTTAAGATTATGTCAATAATATTCTGATTGTTTTGTGTATTTTGAGCTTGATTAGAGATACGGTTAAACTGCAAAATAACGAGTGTAAATCGTCTGCTCTGATTGCATGAACATATTTTAAAACTGTTAAGTCAATGTGTTTTCTTAGAAATAAGTTATAACACTGATACAACTGGGTATATAGGATTGTATTAAGTAGGGCCTACTTCGAATTAGTGAAGCTTTCGATGTTCCTAATTCTAAAATATGCCAGTTAAAATTATTTTGACATCATGTTTTACTAGCATTACCACTCCAAATGCGTTTGCAAAAGAAATATTCGAAATATTTAATGTTAACGCTGAATTACAGTTACTTGAATTTCAAACAATATTCAATGTAAAGGGAGGTAATTTAAGATTATCCATATTTCATTTTTTTATAGACGGTAAATCTGCGATAAATGGGTCAAATTTTTATGTTTTTGTTCTATTATTTCATACCAATTTTAAGAATTTTATATGTTTAAGCGATCTTTGACTCATTTTATGTGTTTTATCAGTACATTTCATGTTTTCATGTAAAGGGAGGGTAACTCTCAAAAGATGTAACAATTTAAACAAAAAATAAATGTTTTACAAACTATGGGTCAAAACAAAATACTTATCATATATCTATTCTAAAACATATTTAAAATAAGAAAATTAGTTAAGATACAAAAGTTGATACTTAGAAAGTGTGTTCAGTGTATTTCAGTCATAATACGACATTGTCTACTTGTAGAATTGAGCTCAGTGCTCATCTTTGAATCTTATATTACCTCTCATGATCTGAATAAAACCGTGTCTGCTACTGTTCTCTCTTGTTTGTGTTCGTTGCTTACAAAAGATCATCCAAGTTTCTGAATTTAGTGATGCCACCCTGGAATACCACGTTATTCATCATTCCGACACCGGGCCGACTAGTCCTAGCTGTACTATGTATATGGTGGACGGGCCGACTAGTTCTAGCTGTACTATGTATATGGTGGACGGGCCGACTAGTCCTAGCTGTACTATGTATATGGTGGACGGGCCGACTAGTCCTAGCTGTACTATGTATATGGTGGACGTCAAGCAAGGGAGCTACTGGGACAATTTTTATGAAGTCGTTGGCGTAACCTGATCTGGGATGGAATGATATGACAGACTACCACATCTTTGACAGAATGAGCTAGAATGTTTAGGATTTTCTGGTCGTACCCTAGATTGGTTTTCTCGTTGGCTGCAACTGCTGTGGTTGTTCAATACAATTCTGGATACATCCTGAGGTGTTTCTAACTATATATTTTATATAGTTATCGTTTCCCAATTTCTCTGGATGTGGACTTTATTTCTTTTGATGGGACGTATTTGTATTTACACTGTTTTGTCAATTTTGGCGGTGAAGACAGGATAATAGCGAGGTTGTGTACACATCAAATCGATTTAAGCTAACCAGTAGTCCTTATTGCCTACTGACCATTCCAGATGGGTAACCCTGTCTTCACCACTCGTCGTGTTGTGTAGTGTCCTTTTCGTTGTACATTTAATTTTCTCTTTGTTTGTGGTGCAGTGCGGACCCACGGTGCCATTGCGTTTGGATACTGATTTCTGTAGGACCATTTTATCATTTTATAACGTCAAATATGGTCAATTATCAAACACGAAATAATAATAATACAATAATAATAATTTCTTCTTAAATTTTATTTTCAGAGTATAATACATTTGGCAGAATATACTAATATAACATATGGTCCTCAAAAAAACATTAATATCGCATAAAGCACTTGCAACAATGCATTATTTAAATATTTACACATTTTAAAAGTGTTTAATACAGATTACAATTTAAGAGTTGTCAAGGAACTTGCAAAATGAGTAACCATTATGTTGTCTTTAATATAATTTTTAAAATTAAAATGTAATAAACATAATACAACATTAATTTAGTGTTATATTAAAAAGAAATGAATACATTGATGACAGTTGCTCATTGAAACGGCGACAATTCAAAATAATTGCACAGTGTATCACTTGGACAGGTGTATAATTCACAAATTATACATAAAAATAAAATAAAATACAATACAGATACTTAATTTACTGTCTAATCTAGAGTCAAGGTGGATCAGCCAGTTCACAGACCGTCTTCACCGCCCAGTACCAGAAAAGACGAGTAAGGATATTGTTTATATATTAAAAATAAATTATTTATTAGCATGTTACTAGGTATACTAAGGAGTGACTGCAATTTCGAAAATGTCACTTGTTTTTTAAAACCTTTCGAAAAATATATTAATTCTGAGCAATCAGCCTAAAAGACCCTATGCAAACATATATACATGATCAACCCTCTAAGGAGAGGTGTTACCCTACTAAATATTTAAATGTATCAAAAGTAACTGTTATGAAAAGAATAATTGAAATAACATATGATTAAACCAACTCATCCTATTATTATGCTAACACACTTACAGCCATAAAGAAAGTAAAATAAAGTGGTGATACAGGGGAACCCGAGGCCAAATACTCTTATAATGGCTTCATTTGCACTGTATTACACTAGTGTGTTATGAGTTCACTGAACTCTTACAATGGAGTCGACTCAAGTAGTACTACTTGATACTGCTACCACACGGTTGATATGTGGGTTGGGGCATTGTAGTAGGTGGAGTTGGGTAGGATAGGGATGTGGGTAGGATAGGGATGTATGCGAGGCAGTGCGTGCGTTTTCTATGTTTAAGGTTTATAACCCCTCCGCTATATTACCATTTAAAATGTGACCTAGGTGTGTGCGTTTGATTGTTTATGGGTACCCCATCCAAAAAGGATAGTGCGGCGGTAATTCATTTACAATATTTCGAAATATGAAACAAAATGGCTAAGGTGGATAGAAAGACCGCTGGATTTCTAAGCAGTGGTATACGTTTACTCTTGTCTAATCACCAGTTGAAAATAAGAAATAACATATAAACTTAAAACATATCAAATTGTCAATTTTGCTTTGACATATCAATGAAGTTACGGCTAGTTAAAGGATATCAACTGCTGCATGTATTTTATTTTAGGCACATATAATCACTGTGTTGACCTACTTTTACCATATACTCATCACTAAGCAAAGGAATGAACCTTATAGAAAATGTGTATTACATATTGATATAAATGAGTTTTGACGATAATGGCGGAATATTAAGTTGTATGCCTCATCAGGTTGGTCTAGGCACATTTACATAAACTGAAATGAACATGTTGACAAAGCATTCTTGTTTAAACGGTTCAATCATCATTTGATGGGTCAATGTATTGATCACATCATTTGTGTGCGTGGGTAGTGGACCATTTAATACAAACTTTTTTCAAAAAAAAGATTAAATGTTTAATGTGACGTGCTTAAGTCGCTGGGTCCTCAAACCATACTTTGGAATGCAGTCAATGTTTAATATCTATAAAACATTGTCAAACTATACACTCAATACAATACATTTATTACAGTGCCTGCCAATTGCAAATCAATGTTTCATTAGGCAAACGTGGTATAAGTTCGTTTGAAACACTAAATGGAATTCACTTTTCAATGTGTCCGTTTTCATAAAATGACCAACACTGCCTCTCTTCAATATATTCACATATAGGAACGGTTACACCACCGGTGAACAATCTATATCAGGCCATGGGTAAATATTGTTAGTCGGGGAGTCCTGTTTATCCAAAACTCTGTCCATCTCTCCATTAAACAATCCAAATATTCCACCTGAAAAATACGCAATTATCAGTTACATTAGCAAATCATTGTAGTCTATCACTGCTATATGTAGAAAGTATTCATTAGACCTGTTTACCATCAGAAAAATAAAACAAAAACAAAAAACAGTTTAGTATTCAACTATCAAAACAAACATATTGTTAATGTACGATGCTCTATTTCCTCAAAAGTGTTTCTTATCTGTATTAACATGTCACGTAAGATGCATACATTTCTGAATTAAATATTCTTTAAATTCTAAACCACGACACCACGTTTTCGTAATTATTGTTTTTCTTGTACAGGGGAGAGCAGTATGTCATTGTCAGTATCAACATATGTATCAGTGGTTGTGGTTATTCCTCCATACCCGATTATTAAAGCTTACGTGCAAAGAAATGTAAACTTGATCCAGCAACACAGCACAGAGACACTAACATCAAAATAAGTGCATGATGCGACCAGCGAAGGAAGAGTAAATCATTTAAACTAAATTGAGTAGAACATATATGATACGAATTGTATGTTGTTGATTTATTGTAGAATAAATGTAATTAGAACTGATATATGAAACAATGTGTATGTTTGTGGCTTGGAGTCGTTTAGAAGAATCTTTCAGTTATATCACAACGGTCTAGTTATAGCAGTGAGCTCAATGCTCAACTTCAAAGTGCTGTCACACTCGAATACGTTAGACACATGTCACTGGAATACGTTAGACACATGTCACTGTAATACGTTAGATACATGTCATGATACCTTATGCAGTCACATACTCGTAATACCGACACCGAGCCGACCAGTCCTAGAACTACGATGTTTATGCTGAACGCCAAGCAGGGCTACTAGTACCACTTTTAAGAAGCATTTGCTATGACCTGGCCGGGGATTGAACCAACCACATTCCGCATGCGAGGTAAACGCTCTACCAATAGTCCACACCGCGGTGTAATACTAAATAAAAACAATTGTCTTAAAATAAAAAGTGAAAAAAAACCCACAGACATAAGTCAAACCTAAAACACAATGGTGTGTATAAAGTAGTCGAGAATAAAAAAACAAAAAAAACAAGTAACATTGACACAATCACAATAACTACCTGTGTGAATAAAAAGTATTCGGTTTCCCTTGAATCTGGAAGGGTTGGTCTTCATCTCCGTTAACATTCCCAATGTTCCCTTGCCTGTGTAATACGGGTCTAGCAATATTCCCGTCGTAGAACTGATGCTGGTGACGAAATCTATAAGACAGATCACCGTGTTACAAATGTTCTTGAGTGTTATATTTATACGGGACATGCATGCTCGCAGGAAACAATCAATTAGATGAGTGAATACTTAACAAAACTTATTAAGTAATCAGCTGTATAGCCGTTACCTATCATGTATAATTAGGTAGGTTAATACAATTAAATATGTGTTCGGTCACAACTGATAATGTAATTATAAAGCATATATATGAAAGCGCAAGAACTGTCATTACTGTGATTTTATGTATGCATGGCTTGACACAATCTCATTGAATCCAATACATTGAGTAACGTTATTCAAACAACGATTGATAGATAGTTAGTTCTGTTCAAAACTGGTCATCCGATCTTGAAACTAATAAAGCATTGACGCTGTACAAATCTGTAAAACATATTTTTTAACATGAAATTTATCTAAATTTATTGAATACTAGCATACTAGCAATCGAAGCGTTTTAACCAGATTAGGTTTGTACTCTCACAGTTTAATAATCGGAACAGGCAGGTATTCTCGCGAAAGACTAGAAAGGCATGAACGAATATGTAATACTAACGATATTGATGACGTGTTCCATTTGCCCTGTTTATAATGCAATCAGGAGTAAATATGTAAAAAGATAGTATGTCCAAAGGCCAAGTATGTTTAAATTTATTGCTCTCCTTCAGTCATCAAACAAACAAGAAGTTGTTAATTTTAGCAAATACATCTCAGAAGCATTGACTTTAAGACGTACCATGATACATAACTGATAATCTCGTTCATCTTCACTATAATATAAATTTATCTACAGTAATGTATTTTATTTTTTTCTATATTTTGTTTTCATGTTATCCACATTCATATGCTTTTTCTACAATAGTTTACGTATTGGTAAAATTGTACTAATCTTGTTATTTTGTTTAAATTATACTGAAATAAGTGTGTTTATGATGAAAAACTATGTAATAGTTTAAGTCAATAAAATTTCTTATTCTTCTTCTGTATAATTGTCACAAATCATTTCTAAGAAAACACTTCGACTTGAACGCTTTAAAATGTGTTCATGCGATCAGAGCAGACGATTTAAACTCAGTTCAACCGTATCTCGAATCAAACGTGGTTTCAAGTGAAAAAACAATGAGGATATTATTTGCATATTCTTAGGTGTGTACTTAGGAATTTTGACAAATATATTGATAAAGCGAGGTCAGAACCGACGACATACAATAGTTCGCCCCTTAAGGTATTATATAAAAAATATCATTTTCGGTATATTTGAACAAAATATACATGACTCATGAGTAATACCCCAAGAAGGAAGGCATTATAAGGTTTTAACTTTGAACGACCTAAAACTTCGTCCGTTGCAGTGCCGTATTTTTCACCGATGTAACCTTCAATGATATCGAGTATGTCGTCTGTCTTCACGGATGTAACTCCCAGCTCAGCAAGTAATGCGTCTATATTCTCCACAAGACAATCTTTAGTCAATCCAATTGTCACTGCATGAACCCTGAAAAAAGGCATACAAAATAGCGTATCTATTTGGCGCTTTTAGCACCACTGGATTCATTGACATCATGGACGATTGTGCACATTATTATATTCTGTGCACGCTCAAACTGGTACTAGTATTTAAATGGTAGCAAACTGCTTGGACTCTAAAAAAAGCAAAACGATCTTGAAAAAAATAATAACAGACTGAAGATATCTATTCTTAACCAAAATAAATATTTTGGTCTATGTCAGGATGATACATAAGCTGATAAGCATCATGGAGAAGCTGAAAATGGGATGCCCTTGGAAGCAACAAACAAGAGAGAAATGTAGCAGACTCGGTTAAAAAGCGTCTCCACGCGCACAAACGACTAAATGAACGCTAGTGTGAATGTCAATAAATACTAAACGGTTGAACTTTTGGACACAGCAAAACAATAGAAGGAAGTGACTGGTTTAGGTGTACTGAATCTGTTCATAAGAGGTTATATACGTTGCAGGTACAGCACCTCTCACGTCCAACACCTATCACTTCCCTAGCACCGGATTAAGCGGTATTCTAATTAAAATCTACAGAGATTGGGCTCATAGATCCTAAATACCAGTAAGTAATAACACTACTGATCTGTAACGAACGAACACCAGAGTGAATGTCAATAATACTGGAAATGGAATCCCTTGTAAAAAACAAGAGAGAAAAGGGACAGATTGGGTTTTATTGAATCTGTTCATGAGAGTTAATTTAGATGCAACACCTCTTACTCCCACTAACACAATGGCTTGAGCGATATTCTATGCCCGAAGACCGCAAACGACCAGTTATTAATAGCACTACCGATTCGAAGAAGTGCGACTCGACATGTTTATTGCGTATATAGTAGCAGTCCGTTAGTAAGCCATGTTTGATTTAAAATTAGCGTTCGTTAAGAGCTGTTTGACGACAGTAAAATTCTCACCGACTACGAATGGGTAGTTTATTATTTACGGATATTTTGGGATCAACGAGCCCAAACTTTATGACTTTAAATCGGTGCACGGGGTGTGAGGGATGTTGAATCTTAAATAACCGCTCATGAACAGGTTCAATAAAATCGAGTGTGCTACATTCTTCTATTGTTTCGATGCTTCCAAAGGTTTAGTTAGTGCTGTGTGCATGTGGAGGATGTAAAAAGTTTCTTCGTCTACAAATCAGTAGTGTTGTTTCTTAATCCTCATCGGGTCGTCGATTCCAGCGTGTGTGGATTTAAAGTAGCATATCGCTGAAGATAGTACTATGGACAGTGAGAAGTGTTGCATCTTAAATTGTCTCTCATGAACAGACTCAATGAAAATGTCTGCTATTTTCTCTTATTGTTTCTGTTCGTTACTTCCGAAGAATGCCCTTCCCAGTGCTAATTAGGACATAGAAATAAGAATGATTAAGGTATACACAACTCTCTCTGTCGGACTTACTTCAGCTTTGATCCTGTCAGGTAGTTTCCTAAAGCCAGACCTGCTGACGTACCTCCTGTTGCCACGGTAACAACCATGTCGTCAAATCTGTCAAGCAGCCCCTGTTTAAGAAGGGTATTATAGGTATGTTAATAACCTTGTTTTCCGATCCACTTTTTGTAAACATGCAACAAATTGAGTATTTCATTAAAACCACAATTTTGGTAGTATAAAAAGTAGTATGTTCTATTTTCTCAAGTGCAGTCTTAGGATGTAAAATATAGATTTGTAAGAATATCTTATTCCGGTTATTGTAATAATAATAATATAAACAATAATATCTTTATTTCAAGAGGATTACATATTTGGCTACTAGCCAGTCTGACATATGGTCCTCAAACAAAACAGCATATATTTACTACATACAAACGTGATTAAAACAATGGTACAAAAAAAAAAAAAATATGTCTAGAAACTTCATGATTTTTCTAAAATTTTAGTATTTGTGATAAACTGATTAACGTTTATTTAACCAATTAATGTGATTAATAGCATTAA
This sequence comes from Cyrtodaria siliqua, assembly GCA_037043455.1. Taxonomy (NCBI): domain Eukaryota; kingdom Metazoa; phylum Mollusca; class Bivalvia; order Adapedonta; family Hiatellidae; genus Cyrtodaria; species Cyrtodaria siliqua. The sequence goes on along the minus strand of JAWPHD010008938.1, from coordinate 20,960 downwards.
TACCGGTTTGATAAAAGCATTAAAACAAACAACTGCTTTAAAAAGGATGGTATACATTAAACATTAATCAGTAAATTGAGTTTAAGAATATACACTGTTAAGAAGAATGTTAATGAGTTTAAGATAATGATGTCATAATATACACATTTATAAAAGGAATATAGGTGATATGCGTAAAATTATTGCACATATATACTTCAGCTATTGCATTGTATTAAAATGATAATCGTGGACACAAAAACCTCACCAAAACCTGATAGTTTAGGAAGTGTATTCAGTTTAAGTGGCCCAGTTGATCACTCTAAAGATGTTACTGGGTAAACCACCCTCTAGCAGACTGATGTGAGAGCTAGTTGAATACTACCACTAGTGTTGTGGCAATCACACTCTATAGCCTGAGTATTTAGCACATCACACACTCCCGCCGAACGTGAAAGATGGTGGAATGCTACTACTTCTGTTGTGGAAATCGCATTCTATAGCATGAGCATATATTTATCACATCACACTCCTGAAGAATGAACGATAGTGGAATACTACTACTAATGGTGTGGCAATCACTCCCTGTAGACTGGAGTACATCTCACATCACACACTCTTGCATTATGTGAAAGATAGTGGAATACTACTGCTAAAGTTGCGACAAACACACTCTATAGCACTGAACATATCTCATCAAACACGTTCCCTCAGAACGTGAAAGATGGTAAAGCTTCTGCTAATGTTGTGAAAATCATAATTATCGGATGTGGTTGCAATATGCATATTCTCATATGTGACCCAGCTTCTGTAGGAGAAACTCTATTCTATTTTAAGATATAATGGGGTAAAAAAAAGACAAAGATGAATAAAAGGCAAGATATGACATCACAAACATAACATGATTGACACTACGGCTACCGCCTTGGAACGGTCAGTAGCAAAACAGGCCGCTTGGGAGTTTAAACCAGGTTCTAGGGTGCACCAAACCTCACACTCTAGGGTGCACCAAACCTCACACTCTAGGGTGCACCAAACCTCACACTCTAGGGTGCACCAAACCTCACACTCTAGGGTGCACCAAACCTCACACTCTAGGGTGCACCAAACCTCACACTCTAGGGTGCACCAAACCTCACACTCTAGGGTGCACCAAACCTCACACTCTAGGGTGCACCAAACCTCACACTCTAGGGAGCACCAAACCTCACACTCTAGGGAGCACCAAACCTCACACTCTAGGGAGCACCAAACCTCACACTCTAGGGTGCACCAAACCTCACACTCTAGGGAGCACCAAACCTCACACTCTAGGGAGCACCAAACCTCACACTCTAGGGTGCACCAAACCTCACACTCTAGGGTGCACCAAACCTCACACTCTAGGGTGCACCAAACCTCACACTCTAGGGTGCACCAAACCTCACACTCTAGGGTGCACCAAACCTCACACTCTAGGGTGCACCAAACCTCACACTCTAGGGAGCACCAAACCTCACACTCTAGGGAGCACCAAACCTCACACTCTAGGGTGCACCAAACCTCACACTCTAGGGTGCACCAAACCTCACACTCTAGGGAGCACCAAACCTCACACTCTAGGGAGCACCAAACCTCACACTCTAGGGTGCACCAAACCTCACACTTACCTATTGTCATCCCAGTAAAACGAGAGTGTAAATACAGATATCCCCGCCATGTTATATTCTCTAACAAACAATGCAGCATTAATAGGCAATATAAATATAACACATAAATGATCATGTATATATGAATATAAAAAAAGACGTATAGGAACGTAAAGTGGCCTAAAGGCTGCTGAGGAACCTGAATCTGTCCAACAGCCGACCTTTGATCTTCTTTACCTGAGACATCAGCTCCTCAAATGCAGAAATGAACCCGTAAACACCCTTTACCGCCGACCCTCCGACAGGAACGCAGTAACATTTCTCGTCATATTTGGCACTAAAACAATATAAAGACACATCCTTACATGACTTTACTGTTAACCGATAATAAATCACAAATGTTGCTTTGTAAACGCATAGTTAAATACGATATTTGTTTAAGGATCTATTTGGATTTCATATAATCTGTATCATATGTGTTCAGATGGTAACTGTTGTAACGAAATAATGCTTCAAATCAGGTAGACATATTCTATACAAACTCTAATCTGTAAGGAAATATTGTTTTAAATCAAGTAGTCCGATTCTATGTAAACTGCAACGAAGAATTGCTTCAAATGAAGAAATTGTATTCTATATAAACTGCAAACTGCAAGGAAATAGATTATCTGAAAGTGCTTGTTTAAATCTCGGCGATGTCTCTCATTGATAGAGAGTCCAGCTCGCATGCATGCGATCATGGGTTCGATCAATGACCAAATGTTTTTACAAAAAGGCCTGATGTTGAATATATAACGGTCCGGCGTCAATAAAATGTGACTGGTTGGGGTGTCATGCCGTGTGTCTATAGCGTGGTATTCCACTGTGACAGTACTATACAGTTTAGCCTTGATCTCACTGATACAAGTAGATACTGCCCTGATATGACCACAGGATTGTTAAAATCATCTAGTTTAAGTCTCATACAAACTATGTGAGGAAGCTATCCAGCTGGCTTGCGGAACGTCGGTGGTTCTACCCAGGTGCCCGCCGTGCACGAAAATTGCCCAGAGGGGCACCTGGGGTCTTCCTCCACCAATGGAAGCTGGAAAGTCGCCATATGACCTTAGCTGTTGGTGCGACTATAAAATCCAATTCAATTCTCATACAAACGTATATTTATGCCTGTAGGTATCTGATTATAGGTCAGTGTTACAGTATATTATCATATACGAGCATGTCTAATCATACATGTAGAAGAGCGTGCTCCAGTTAAGTCGTTATCGAAATTAAGTGCATGCGTGTCATAACACGTTTTATAAAACTATCAACCTAGTATTAGGAAGATTTATGGTCAAAACAAACTGTTTGGGATAATACTTTACGAAAATTTACTTTACCTTATATATTTAGGTATTTTTCTAAAAACGCCATTTCAAACTAACTTTATATATTCAGGCATTTTTCTCACGCGTCATTTGAAACTAACCTTATATATTCAGACATGCTTGAAACTAACTTTATATATTCAGGCATTTTTCTTACAAGCAGTTTGAAACTAACTTTATATATTCAGCCATTTTTCTCACGCGCCATTTGAAACTAACATTATATATTCAGTCATTTTCTCATATGCCATTTGAAACTAACCTTATATATTCAGCCATTTTTCTCACGCGCCATTTGAAACTAACCTTATATATTCAGGCATTTTTCTTACAAGCAGTTTGAAACTAACTTTATATATTCAGGATTTTTTCTTACAAGCAGTTTGAAACTAACCTTATATATTCAGTCATTTTCTCATATGCCATTTGAAACTAACCGTATATTCAGCCATTTTTCTCACGCGCCATTTGAAACTAACCTTATATATTCAGGCATTTTTCTTACAAGCAGTTTGAAACTAACTTTATATATTCAGTCATTTTCTCATATGCCATTTGAAACTAACCTTGTATATTCAGACATTTTCTCACGCGCCATTTGAAACTAACCTTATATATTCAGACATTTTCTGACACGCCGTTTGAAACTGACTATATATTCAGGATTTTTTCTTACAAGCAGTTGAAACTAACTGTATATATTCAGTCATTTTCCTATGCCATTTGAAACTAACCTTATATATTCAGACATTTTCTCAAACGCCGTTTGAAACTAACTTTATATATTCAGGATTTTTTCTTACAAGCAGTTTGAAACTAACTTTATATATTCAGTCATTTTCTCATATGCCATTTGAAACTAACCTTATATATTCAGACATTTTCTCACACGCCGTTTGAAACTAACTTTATATATTCAGGATTTTTTCTTACAAGCAGTTTGAAACTAACCTTATATATTCAGACATTTTCTCACACGCCGTTTGAAACTAACTTTATATATTCAGGATTGTTTCTTACAAGCAGTTTGAAACTAACTTTATATATTCAGACATTTTCTCACACACCGTTTGAAACTAACCTTATATATTCAGCCATTTTTCTCACGCGCCATTTGAAACTAACATTATATATTCAGTCATTTTCTCATATGCCATTTGAAACTAACCTTATATATTCAGCCATTTTTCTCACGCGCCATTTGAAACTAACCTTATATATTCAGACATGCTTGAAACTAACTTTATATATTCAGGCATTTTTCTTACAAGCAGTTTGAAACTAACTTTATATATTCAGTAATTTTCTCATATGCCAGTTGAAACTAACCTTATATATTCAGACATTTTCTCACACGCCGTTTGAAACTAACATTATATATTCAGGATTTTTTCTTACAAGCAGTTTGAAACTAACTTTATATATTCAGTCATTTTCTCATATGCCATTTGAAACTAACCTTATATATTCAGACATTTTCTCACACGCCGTTTGAAACTAACAATATAATTCAGTCATTTTCTCATATGCCATTTGAAACTAACCTTATATATTCAGACATTTTCTCACACGCCGTTTGAAACTAACATTATATATTCAGTCATTTTCTCATATGCCATTTGAAACTAACCTTATATATTCAGACATTTTCTCAAACGCCGTTTGAAACTAACTTTATATATTCAGGCATTTTTCTTACAAGCAGTTTGAAACTAACTTTATATATTCAGTAATTTTTTCATATGCCAGTTGAAACTAACCTTATATATTCAGACATTTTCTCACACGCCGTTTGAAACTAACTTTATATATTCAGGATTTTTTCTTACAAGCAGTTTGAAACTAACTTTCTATATTCAGTCATTTTCTCATATGTCATTTGAAACTAACCTTATATATTCAGACATTTTCTCACACGTCGTTTGAAACTAACTTTATATATTCAGGATTTTTTCTTTCAAGCAGTTTGAAACTAACTTTATATATTCAGTCATTTTCTCATATGCCATTTGAAACTAACCTTATATATTCAGACATTTTCTCACACGCCGTTTGAATATAACTTTATATATTCAGGATTTTTTCTAACAAGCAGTTTGAAACTAACTTTATATATTCAGTCATTTTCTCATATGCCATTTGAAACTAACCTTATATATTCAGACATTTTCTCACACGCCGTTTGAAACTAACAATATAATTCAGTCATTTTCTCATATGCCATTTGAAACTAACCTTATATATTCAGACATTTTCTCACACGCCGTTTGAAACTAACATTATATATTCAGTCATTTTCTCATATGCCATTTGAAACTAACCTTATATATTCAGACATTTTCTCAAACGCCGTTTGAAACTAACTTTATATATTCAGGCATTTTTCTTACAAGCAGTTTGAAACTAACTTTATATATTCAGTAATTTTCTCATATGCCAGTTGAAACTAACCTTATATATTCAGACATTTTCTCACACGCCGTTTGAAACTAACTTTATATATTCAGGATTTTTTCTTACAAGCAGTTTGAAACTAACTTTCTATATTCAGTCATTTTCTCATATGTCATTTGAAACTAACCTTATATATTCAGACATTTTCTCACACGTCGTTTGAAACTAACTTTATATATTCAGGATTTTTTCTTTCAAGCAGTTTGAAACTAACTTTATATATTCAGTCATTTTCTCATATGCCATTTGAAACTAACCTTATATATTCAGACATTTTCTCACACGCCGTTTGAATATAACTTTATATATTCAGGATTTTTTCTTACAAGCAGTTTGAAACTAACTTTATATATTCAGTCATTTTCTCATATGCCATTTGAAACAAACCTTATATATTCAGATATTTTCTCACACGCCGTTTGAAACTAACTTTATATATTCAGGATTTTTTCTTACAAGCAGTTTGAAACTAACTTTATATATTCAGTCATTTTCTCATATGCCATTTGAAACTAAACTTATATTTTCATACATTTTCTCACACGCCGTTTGAAACTAACTTTATATATTCAGGATTTTTTCTTACAAGCAGTTTGAAACTAACCTTATATATTCAGACATTTTCTCACACGCCGTTTGAAACTAACTTTATATATTCAGGATTTTTTCTTACAAGCAGTTTGAAACTAACTTTATATATTCAGACATTTTCGCATATGCCATTTGAAACTAACCTTATATATTCAGCCATTTTTCTCACGCGCCATTTGAAACTAACCTTATATATTCAGACATTTTCTCACACGCCGTTTGAAACTAACCTAATATATTCAGGCATTTTTCTCACACGCCGTTTGAAACTGTCGTAATTCTCATACGGCGCTAAGTAAATCTGACTTCCTGCAAGTCTGTACAGCAGCGTGTTGCCTTTTGAGCCAAGGACCTCTTTCTACAATCAAACGTCTTATATTAAATATCAAATATTTAAATAGTATCTCATGTGATTTCAATTTAAAGAACGATCATGAATAGTTATTTATAACACGCTAAACAAATACTATAATCTTTTAAAAGCACTTGTTTTGTTTTGTACCTGAAAACCTTGCACATGTCTGTGTTGGTACGCCGTCTGATAATGTGAACTATGTTGTGGTTTTAATTCTGCGTCAGGGCATTTTTTTTACCTTATGTAACAGAGGCGTGTAAAAGGCTTCTTCCCATTTGAAAAAAATGACTGTTTTCTCTCAGATATTTCCCAATCAGAAAGCAGAAGCCTCTCAGAATTTGAGGGAAAAAAACACTAATTCTGCAATGTGCTTTTGTCTGTTAATTCAGTTCTGACTGAGAAGTCATTTATTATAACAAATAAAGCATAGTATTATCATAATTACTTAATGGATGAAATCCTACATCTTTCCCAAAATGGGAAATAAGCGCGTTGCGTTTTCTCAAGATCGACAGACTGGGTCTCTTCCAATTTTTGTGAAAAAAACCTGTCCTTAACCCCAATTTTGTGGAAAAAACCCTGTCCTTAATCCCACTTCAGTAAGCTATATACAAATATATACAAATTGAAAAGTAACGTTAAAAAAAACACATGTTGGAATTTTTCAAAACGAACAAAATATAAGTTAATGTTCCAGTGTTTTTGAGATAAGATAAAGACAACTTATTTATATTACAAATATAACATAAGTTTTATGAAAAATGACAGTGACAGGCACACTCACGCGTACGAACGCACACGTACACACGTGCGCACACACTGATACTGACACTGATACTGACACGCACGCACGCACGCACGCACGCACGCACACACACACACACACTATACACAAATTGCTTGACCAATATGAGTATTCACTCACGTACACACACACACGCTCGCACACTTACACATTATAAAGTTATCTCCAGTGCTTGATTATATGGACAGTTAGCAGTCACAAATGTATTGAATACAGTGCAATACCACCTCGCCAGAGGCAGCCAAACAGGGCTTCACGGCGTATGCACTGCAACGATACATGAAAGGGCTGTGACATCTACATTGTTAATCTTCATTTTTGGTTTCTTTCCGTGAACCGTCAATGTCCTTACGTTTATATAACGTTTCTTTGACCTGATTTTTTACCGTCTGTCCTTGGTGCGACTACAGTAGACTTTCCGTCAGTTGAAGTTGCGTATGTAGCACCATTGGCCAAATAACGGCGATAGAGGTTGAACAAATTCGTCCGTTGCTGGTCGGTCATTGATAACCAGTTAGTCTTTGAGGTCTGGTACTGTTTGTGTATCGCCGGTCCCGATCAGGGCACCACGCAAGTCTGTGAACTGTCCATTGAACAACTCATTGACTAATCGAACAATTTCTGTCAAACCTTTAGTCTTCCATTCTACAGTCTGCTTCAGGATATGATTGACTGAATCGCAATTGTTATTGGTCCAGTTGCGTTCAATCATGTGTAATCTAGTCGGTTCGTTAACCTTAACTTTTAAATGTCCCTTCAGTCTTTTTTGGAAGTACTGCACAAATTTCATGGATATATTTGTACAGTAAGATTCGAGTTGGTCGCATTTGTTTGCTATCCATTGCATGTGTAATGCCGTCATCGCCAAATAATTTGTTCAAGATGACCTTTCGTTCCTGCACATTTACACCGTCATCAGTCAGGTGGTGTCTAGCATTTCCTTTTAAGTGTCTCGTGCATAGAACATGAGTCGATTCAGGGAATTCAGTGGTAATGGCCTTCACGAACGCTTGTTCGTCATCCGAGCCGATTACAAGTTTCGTTAAATTTGACCCCAATAGTTTGAATTTCATACTTTTGTTTGTCGTAGATTTGTTGCAGTCCTGTCGGTCTGGTTACCTCGTCATATTTTTATTTTAGATTGTTATAAATTAGATGCGGTTTTTGTTTAAATTTAAAAGAAACCTGTCATAATTTATTTATAATAGAAATACATTTTCATCCTGGTCTTAGCGGCCGGGTCTTAGCCACCGATTGTTTAATAATATCAAATAGGTGTTAATTGTTTCTCTGAGCCACAAAGACAACCAGGGACAGGAGTAATGGATTAAGAGGATAATGCCAATTTGTTAAAATTGTATTGTATTAAATTTTAAAACAAACATTATTTGTTACTGAATAATAACAGGGAGTACGATAATAAAGACTATGAATTAATAATTTATACAATACAAGCTATTTAATACATTGAACATTAATTGTTGACAAAATATTATTTTTGATGCTATACATGTATATTCTACACAATATGTATTTTACTGTTTACGCTTATTTCTGATCATAATGATGCAGTATCAAACGGCGGCCTTAATCAGCTATTATAAAAACACTAAATGTTTGTACAAGAATAAATTCATTTATTTCAATGACTTGTGCATTATGATGTTTTCTTTCAAGGGAGATAAGTATGTAGTATTGCTATAGATGTATGACTAGTGTGCGTATATAAGCCCCCAAAACACATAAATCAATCTTTTGTGTGGATATATTACTATTTAAATCATAAATAATCAGTTTTTATCCATTAATTACATAAATAATGCCTTTAATACATGTATTTCGGTGTATTCCAGTGTATTCCGGTGATTCGGTGTATTCCGGTCTTTCTAGTAACCGCACTTCAGTGATGTAAGCATCACCTTACGATAGTCGTGTGCTTCTTACCGGCATCATAATTCAGGGCCTTATTACCCTTCTTTGCATCGGCAAGTGTTTTATTGGTTATGTTTGTGTTTAACGGTCCACAGAATTTACTAAAATAAATGTACACATGTATTTTGTGAAACCTGGCCTGAAATGAAATTCATCAACCATTCTTCAGACTATTCTTAGACTTGAGCTCAAGTACTAAAATATCGTTAAAAATATTCACATGACCTTCAAAGATGATAACTCCTATAAAGTTGCTATTTATTAATAGTTATCATATTATACATGGCAGCTCGCACATTTATCCTTCAAACTTATAGAAATATTTATGATTGAAATGAGCATAATTCGGCTTAAGTCCAATATTATTCTCAAGAATGGTTTGAATCAGCCTGGCCTTGAATTCACCAACCATTCTTGAGAATATTCTTAGACTTGAGCTCAGGTATACAAATTTCAATCACAAATATTTTTATAAGTTTACTGAATAAACATTCATAACAAGCTGCTATGTATAAATATGATGCATACTAATAAATAGCAACTTATAACGATTGTTTATCTTTGAAGATCGTGGCAATATCTGTGATCAAATTTTCAGTACTTGAGCTCAAGTCTAAGATTATTTTGAAGAATGGTTGGTGAATTCCAGGCCAGCTGATCTTCAGTTTTGAACTACGTTCAACGAGCGTTGCTGTGACAATGTTGACAGTTGAACATATGAAATATTGTACCAGTCAATATGTTTCGTGGCTAGGGTGCGTGAGAGGTGCTGCATCTTATATTACCTGTCATGAACACACTCAACAAGCCATTTCTGTGTTGCTTTAAAGTATAATACAATTTAAGCCCTTGCTATACTTGTTGCAACTTACATTGCCTTATGAACCCACCAATACAACCGAGCCTGCTACTTTTCTCTCTTGGTTGTGTTTGTTTGTTGCTTCCAAGGGAGCACCTTTTCAGTATTTTAGTCTTTCTGCGTTATTGTACTTTTTTTTTGCATTGGGAATGTCGACCGAGATTGGAAACATAATATTCAATATGTATAAGTATACAATATACATATAACTGCTAATAAAATGTTTTTATTTTAAACTTATGTTCCATATGGAGTTTTAATGAATTAGTTTTTAATAAAATAAAAACCAGTCTATGCATGACTTTCATTAACCCTTATTTATAAACAGAAAAATAAATAATTACCGTTTCCACACCTTCTATCACAATATGCGGTTGAAGCCCCAGGGACCGACATATAAGTGACACTGCCCGACAGTGCCCGGATTGAGGCCCACCTCCGGTAACCACGTGCCGACAGCCCTCAGACAGAGCCTCCGCAAACATAAGTTGAAGATTCCGGACCTTTAACATACGAAAAATATAATAACTACAGACTTTGTTATTGTTTAACGTTGAAAATGCTTCCGTGGTCGAGAGGGTAAAGACGCTATGTTTGAATCTTTATCTCCCCTCACTTGCACGCGAACAAGTCGATTCTTACGGATGGCGGTCTACCCAGGAATAAATGGGTGGTCTGCCTCTACTATGAAAAAGCCGACCGTCATGCATTGCCTAAAATATACTGAGAAATGAACTTAAACCACAAACAAACAAAAATGAAATATAGGGTCCTATAGAAACCACAGCGTCCGAACGCAATGGCATCGTAGGTTTGCACTGCAATGCAAACAACAACTTGATAATACAATGAAAGAGACAAAAAACAACAGACAGGGTGGTGAAGACAGGGTTACCGACTTGGAACGGTCTGTAGGCAATAAGGCCTACTGGTTAGCTTGAATCGATTTTATATGCGCACAATCCTCGCTATTATCCTGTCTTCAGCGCCCAAATAGACAAGACAGTGTAAACAAAACTAAATCCCATCAAAAGGAATTCTCTAACAATAAAGTCCACATCCAGAGAAACTAACTAAAGAAACACATACACAATAATAAACATCTCAGGATGTATCCAGAATCATCGTACTGAACAACCATAGTAGTTGCAGCTGAAGAGAAAACCAATCTAGGGCACGACCAGAAAACCCGAGGGACGAAAGCTCATGCACCCACCTCCCTTAGTCGGGGTTTCAGTAGGTACAATCATAGAGTCCCAAGAGGTATTCCAGTCATCACACAAGTGAAAAGTGAAGCGTAATGACTGACTGTAGAGGGTTCAATCACTAAACATGCAGTGCGCTGTAAAACCAAAGGGTTATATCCTTTTCTGAGGAACTTCCTGATTAAATTTTTAGAGCGGTCAGGAAACCCGTCAGACCCCTTTTACTTTCGAAGTTTATAGACCACATCTCCATATAAGGTGGAAAGTTTAAAGTTGAAGACAGAAAACGGAAATAACACGTAATTAACCACACGTATAGTGCAAGTATGCTGTGTAAAGTCCCTATCCGGCCAAATGTTACAGCAGCTGTACACTGTTTCTAAACCTACTGACAACGAGTTATATATATAACTAGGTATTACTTACATTTTTTCAGAATCCAAACTCTATAGGCACAATATAAAGGGTTTTAAGGAGCCATACCAAACCCCAAAACTGGAGCGTCGAATTAAGAGTTGTAATTCATTTTACGCATATTCAATCATTGGTATTTTAAGAACGTGTGAAAAAAAACTATATTTTTAATCGGCACCTATAAATCATTATATGACCTGAACTCCTGGATAAAGTTTTGATAAACGATTTTGTAGCGTAATTTTGCCGTCATTTGTCGGGTTAGTTTCTTGAAGCCTTTATATCAGATTCCACCAATCTTACGTTTGATCTGATAACTGATAGTGATAACTGGTATACATTACGTGGTCCGCGTATTAACCTTCATACCCCCATCCAACCCATACTCCAAGAAGCAAAAACGGGGTTGGCTGGGGTATGAGATAAAACCTTAATTTCGGCTAAAAACGTTTGTATATTGTAAAATTGAGAAATATTTAATAGGTAATTTCAAGTAGGTTATCGCATTTTTTAAGTAAACATTGTTTAAATGTGTTTTATTGTCGAAATATAAGTTTTCCCATCGCTTAATGAAATTAAGGCGGGACCACGTAATGAAGCATTCCGACACTACATATAACAAAATGTAATACTCCCCACAACCTTGTTTCCGGATAATTCTGATCCTGTCAGGTCGTCTCTCTTGATGTAAACTTCGAACCCCTCTGGAAGTCCTTGGATGTGCCATTTGTGGATAGGTGTATTTAAGTTTGATAACTACAATTAAAAGAATCATTGAATTTAATCATAGAAGGACATACATAGAAACAATCAGTATGATTTTAATTCTACTGGACAAAAACAGGGATGGGTTCTTTTGCTCGTCGTTTATACACAATTTCACAAAAACGTATTCCTCCATGGCCGTTATGTGCATGTTGGTTTAGAATGACCTCCATATATAAGTCGTCATCTAATATATAAGATGGTAGCGCAGAACATACAGGGGAAATGTTTAACTATCTAGAGCTCTGAAACCATCCCCTCAACAGTATGTTACTACGCTTCACTTTTCTCTTGTGCGATGACTGGAAAACCTCGTTGGACTCCATGATTGTATCTTCTGAAACACTGAAAGGGGAGGTTGCTGCATGAAAGTTTGTTCCTCGCGTTTTTTTGGTCGTACCCAAGATTGGTTTTCTCTTTGGCTGCCACTGCTGTGGTTGTTCAGTACAATTCTGGATACATCCTGAGGTGTTTCTAATTGTGTTTTATATAGTTTTATAGAGTTGTCCTAATTTCTCTGGATGTGGACTTTATTCTCAGGGATTTCCTTTTGATGGGATGCACTTTTATTTACAGTCTTGTCAATTTGAGTGCTCAAGATAGGATAATAGCGAGGATGTGTACACATAAACTCGATTTAAGCTAACACTGTTCTAAGTAAGTAACCCTGTCTTCACCACTCATTGAGTTATGTATATTGTCCTTTTCCCTTTTCATTTAATATTAAATTGATATTTGTGGTGCTGTCATTGCGTTTATGGCACTGTCATTGCGTTTGTGGTGCTGTCATTGCGTTTGTGGCACTGTCATTACGCTTGTGGCACTGTCATTGCGTTTGTGGTGCTGTCAGATATTTGTGTTTCGTCGTCATTTGCCTTCCAAGATGGCGGCCATTTATACTTAACATTTATCAATATTAAGGATATTTCCAATATCTTCAGACTTTTCAAAAGTGGTTTACCAATATTTCTAAAATATAATAACCTCAATTTGACAAATAATTATACAGAGAAATGTTAAAAATAGAGTTTCTTTCAGGATTTAAATGAAACTTGGCCTCATTTGTCATTGAGATGTGTACATGTGCCGAAACAATTTATAGACACATGTAATAGATATATATTTGCTATCTGAAGAAAGAATCAGCGTACATGTACCTTCACTCTTTGTTGTGGTATATTCTGCAGATGTGACGCCCATTCTGGGACCTTGTATGGGTAAACTGTGTAAAACTCTTCTTCCATCCTTTCTGGCCTCTATATACGTGTGTTCTAAACTGCAAACGATAGAGCACACCATAGGCTTCACACTAGAAATGATATATACGTATATAACGTAATGTCCGATAATAATTATAACGTACATCAATAATAATTATAACCTAAATCAATAATAATTACAACGTAGATTAATAATAATTATAAACGTAGATCAATAATTATTATAACTAATAATTATAACGTAGATCAATACTAATTATAACGTAGATCAATAATAATTAAAACGTAAATCAATAATAATTATAACGTAAATCAATACTAATTATAACTAATAATTATAACGTAGAGCAATAATAATTATAACTAATAATTATAAGGTAAATCAATAATAATTATAACGTAGATCAATAATAATTAAAACGTAAATCAATAATAATTATAACGTAGATCAATAATAATTTTACAACGTAGATCAATAATAATTATAACTAATAATTATAACGTAGAGCAATAATAATTATAATGTAGATCAATAATAATTACAACGTAGATCAATAATAATTACATCAATAATAATTATAACGTAGAACAATAATAATTAAAACGTAAATCAATAATAATTATAACGTAGATCAATAATAATTATAATGTAGATCAATAATAATTACAACGTAGATCAATAATAATTACATCAATAATAATTATAACGTAGAGCAATAATAATTATAACTAATAATTATAACGTAGATCAATAATAATTATAACTAATAATTACAACGTAGATCAATAATAATTAAAACGTAGATCAAGAATAATTATAACGTAGATCAATAATAATTACAACGTAGATCAAGAATAATTAAAACGTAGATCAATAATAATTATAACTAATAATTATGACGTATATCAATAATAATTATAACGTAGATCAATAATAATTAAAATGTAGATCAATAATAACTAAAACGTAAATCAATAATAATTATAACTAATAATTATAACATAGAGCAATAATAATTATAACGTAGAGTAATAATTGTTACAACGTAGATCAATAATGATTATAACGTAGATCAATAATAATTACAACGTATCACGTAGATCAATAATAATTATAACGTAGATCAATAATAATTATAACTAATAATTATAACGTAGATCAATAATAATTACAACGTTAATCAATAATAATTATAACCAATAATTTTAATGTAGATCAATAATAATTATAACTAATAATTATAACGTAGATCAATAATAATTACAACTTAGATCAATAATAATTATAAATAATAGTTATAATGTAGATCAATAATAATTAAAAAATATGACCCAATGCTCCCTTGTTCCCCAAAATATTTTGCTTTGCTCCCCCAAAAATATATGTTTTCCAATATTCCCTTGTTCCCCAAAAATATTACCAGTAAATACAATGTTCCCTTGTTCCCCAACAATAAATGGCCATGTTCCCATGTTTTACCAAAACCACTGGGAGACCCTCAATTATAAATCGCAGTTTCTCCTTCTTGGATAAGCTTCTTTTAATGTATTGAACAGAGAGAAGCGAGGTCGCCCACCTTGATTCAAAAGACCACCTTGATTCAAAAGAACTGATAGAACTGATAGTAAAAATCGGGAAGAATGTGTCTGGTAAGAAAAACCGGTCGTGGCGTATTTATGTCTCCTTGACAACAATTTATTTTTTCAATATTGTTATAACACCCGATCTATTATCAACTTGATCTATTATTATGTTAAATTTTTGTTTCCAGTTCTTGTCCAGATATATGCTAGCTATGTTACGCTTGCGTAAAACCTTGCTTGTGAACAGAGAATAAATGAAGTAAAGTTTACATGTGAACTTATGATGCAGTTCAGTTCTTGTTTGCAGAAGACATTTCTTTGTATTAAATGCGCTCGAATGCGGTTTAAGTTGATGTTTGTACTGCACACCTCTGAAAATAGGTCAATCTCTATAAATAAACACAAACTGTATGATTAGGTGTATACTAACACAGATATATACTAACACAAACAACTTTAAACTAACATTTATACTTACTTGTCCTTATTGCTCGTTGAAATGAGTATACACACAAGTTCATATATGCATATTTATTCTATGCTGTGTACTGTCTGTCTGACTGTCCGAACGTGTAACGATACAAGCACATGTTTTAACGCTCTGGAAACACCATCAGTTCACATATCTATCCACGCTAATTAACCGCACGATATAGATTAATCTATATATTTAACACAGTGAGCGTGGCATGTGACTGCCAAGTGGGCAGGTGCATTAAACTGGGGTTTATCATGAAGTACGTGACAACTGCGTTAAAGATTAAACATTTAAAGTGCCGGAGTTATCTCTCTTCTATACGATGGTGTCAATAACTTACTGATTTTAGGTATGAAACCACTAATTAGTTTCCCCATAGACACCAATGTTAAAGTGTCACATATTAATGATTTGCTGCAAATGGATAATGCAGCAGTGTAAAACTAATGTTCCACTTGAAAAATCACCAGAAAAGGTGTGGTCACAAGAACAAGAACGTTCTTGTTTGAATAGACGCAGTCAAATTGATATACAGGCATTTGATGGGTCTTCTACTACTTGAATTAGGTATCAATTCCAGGGATGGTGTCAGACCGGTGAAAATCAGCCCATTGAACACAATGCAATATAGGCTATATTAGTTTTAACATGTTTATTTTACATCGATTGCGAAAAAAGTTATTGCAACTTAAATTAATCACTCTCGATGGCTTCCTGGGTAGAACCAGTACTAAGCAATGTGGATTAATTATCTTGCTCAAGGATAAATAACGTGGCCGCGGCGAGGATCGAACCCACGACCTCTCGATTCTGAGTTCGGCGCTCTACCACTGGACCGAGCACTCCACTATAGGCTATATTAAGAGATCAGTCACAAGTTCCACAACATTCGTTCGCTTAAATACACTTTTATTCTGTGTATTAAACACATTTGGCTAGCAAACGGTCCCATATCTGGAATAAAACACCGATTCAGTTTTTCAACATTTCGCGTCAATCATTCACATTATGCGTATTTTGAAATAAACATCTGCCAAAACCACATCTCTACCTAACCTCTGTGCTCATACTCTCCAAAGAAACAAAGTAAAATACTTACTTTTCATGTCAACAGACATACTATTTTAACCTCAGGTTAGATTTAACAATGTAATAGAATCTACTCTTAGGAAAAACACAGGCAAACTAGAAACTTTGGATTCTTTCAAGGAACTATTTCAGCATCCTACGACCCGGACACCGGATACAGTCTATACGTCTCACACCACAATTAATTTTCCATAGGGTCCCATTGTAATGTTTTTGTTCGTAGCATAGAGATAAAACAGGTTGTGCAACATGTATTTATGCTTAAATTCTTCATTGATCCAATATCTGCAATTTAAAACACATTTAACAAATATTGACCAGACTGAACTTTTTTTAATTTCATGTTTGCCTATCAAAATTTAGACAAAAAGACCATTATGTGTAAAATGAGGCAGAATAAGCTGGAAATCTTATATCAACATGCATTTTACTGTGATCTCTTCCTATAATGCTGTAGATTTAGAACCTGGTAAAGATAAATCAATGTATCCTGTAAAATGTAGAAAAGCGAACTTTTTTTTTTTATCTACCTCCTTCATCTGTAGTGCACGAGTATTCAAGGGAGATAATAGTGGTGATTGTTTTTTTCTATTGATCACCTCAATAATAATTGAAAATGTATACAAATCAATTACATGCTGAAAAGAGCTAAAATGTTGATTCCATGTTTATTGGTTTTCAAATTATTCAAGTTTTAGTGACCTAGGGTATTGGTCGAAATTCAGGCCGAGTACCTTTACTATTTTGAAAATCTACTGTAGCGATAAGGATTTTGCATTTTCCTGGTCATTTGTGCTCAGCTATGTCTGAAACTTTCAAATATACACGAAAAGGCATCACTTCATCCGAATATAGCATAAAAATGATCTTTAAGAAATGATTATTGAGAAAAATGCTGAAAATAATAAACTCTAACTAAGGGTTACCCGTCACAATTTTGATTTTCAAGGAAAAGTATCAGTCTCTGGCTTTAATTTTGACATTTGTTTCAAAGTAGTCCGTCTTCATTGCTTTGTGTGTTTGTTTTACAAGCCAATAGCTGTAAAATAAAGCTAAAATTACGCTTATACCTGTATTGGTTTTGAAAATATAGTTAATTTTTAGTTAAACATGGTATCAAGTAAAATTTCAGCTAATTCCTGCAATATGAAGATAACTTGAAGTAACTATACACACACAGACGGGATTTCTGAATAACCGTGTTAACTGTGTCCTAACATGTCTGAAACGTTCACAGATACACAAACAATGATTAGAGGTGAAGGATGTATGATACCCGTTCTGCAGCTCTAAAGCGCAAGGGCTTAGAGATGAATAATGGAAATTCCCATTCTGAAGCTCTAAATTGAAAGGCATTAGAGATGAATGATGAAAGATATCTGTTCTGCAGCTCTAAAGCGCAATGCCTTAGCATTTAAGGATGAAAGATACCCGTTCTGCAGCTCTAAAGCGCAATACCTTAGACATGACGGATGAAAATGCAATTCTGCACCTCTAAAGCGCAATGCCTTAAGAATAACGAATAAAAGATACCCATTCTGCAGCTCTTTCTTAACGTCTCACACTACAATTAATTTTCCATATGGTCCCATTGTAATGTTTTTGTTCGTGGCATAGAGATAAAACAGATTTTGCAACATGTATTTATGCTTAAATTCTTCATTGATCCAATATCTGCAATTTAAAACACATTTAACAAATATTTACCAGATTGAACTTCTTTTAATTTCATGTTTGCGTGACACCTATCAAAATTTAGACAGAAATACAATCCCGTGGTGATTAAACCCATGATGTGTAAAATGAGGCAGAATGAGCTGAAATCTTTCTGTGATCTCTTCCTATAATGCTGTAGATTTAGAACCTGGTAAAGATAAATCAATGTATCCTGTAAAATGTAGAAAAGCGAACTTGTTTTTTTTATCAACCTCCTTCATCTGTAGTGCACGAGTATTCAAGGGAGATTATAGTCGTGTGAGTCCTTAAGGTGATTATTTTTTTCTATTGATCACCTCAATCATGTCAATAATAATTGAAAATGTATTCAAATCAATTACATGCTAAAAAGTGCTAAAATGTTGATTCCATGTTTATTGGTTTTCAAATTATTCAAGTTTTAGTGACCTAGGGTATTGGTCGAAATTCAAGCCGAGTACCTTTACTATTTTGAAAATCTACAGTAGTGATAAGGAGTTTGCATTTTCCTGGTCATTTGTGCTCAGCTATGTCTGAAACTTTCAAATATACACGAAAAGGCATCACTACATCCGAATATAGCATAAAAATGATCTTTAAGAAATGATTATTGAGAAAAATGCTGAAAATAATAAACTCTAACTAAGGGTTACCCGTCAAAATTTTGATTTTCCAGGAAAAGTATCAGTCTCTCGCTTTAATTTTGACATTTGTTTCAAAGTAGTCTGTCTTCATTGATATGTGGGTTTGTTTTACAAGCCAATAGCTGTAAAATAAAGCTAAAATTACGCTTATACCTGTATTGGTTTTGAAAATATAGTTATTTTTTAGTTAAACATGGTATCAAGTAAAATTTCAGCTAATTCCTGCAATATGAAGATAACTTGAAGTAACTATACATACACAGACGGGATTTCTGAATAACCGTGTTAACTGTGTCCTAACATGTCTGAAACGTTCACAGATACACAAACAATGATTAGAGGTGAACGATGTAAGATACCCGTTCTGCAGCTCTAAAGCGCAAGGCTTAGAGATGAATGATGGAAATTCCCATTCTGAAGCTCTAAATTGCAAGGCATTAGAGATGAATGATGAAAGATATCTGTTCTGCAGCTCTAAAGCGCAATGCCTTAGCATTAAAGGATGAAAGATACCCGTTCTGCAGCTCTAAAGCGCAATACCTTAGACATGACGGATGAAAATACCATTGTGCAGCTCTAAAGCGCAATGCCTTAAGAATAACGAATAAAAGATACCCATTCTGCAGCTCTTTCTTAACGTCTCACACCACAATTAATTTTCCATAGGGTCCCATTGTAATGTTTTTGT
Organism: Cyrtodaria siliqua; assembly: GCA_037043455.1. Classification (NCBI taxonomy): domain Eukaryota; kingdom Metazoa; phylum Mollusca; class Bivalvia; order Adapedonta; family Hiatellidae; genus Cyrtodaria; species Cyrtodaria siliqua. The sequence goes on along the minus strand of JAWPHD010008938.1, from coordinate 1,208 downwards.
TCGTGGCATAGAGATAAAACAGATTTTGCAACATGTATTTATGCTTAAATTCTTCATTGATCCAATATCTGCAATTTAAAACACATTTAACAAATATTTACCAGATTGAACTTTTTTTAATTTCATGTTTATCAAAATTTAGACAAAAATACAACCCCGTGGTGATTAAACCCATGATGTGTAAAATGAGGCAGAATTAGCCAGAAATCTTATATCAACATGCATTTTTCTGTGATCTCTTCCTAAAATGCTGTAGATTTAGAACCTGGTAAAGATAAATCAATGTATCCTGTAAAATGTAGAAAAGCGAACTTGTTTTTTTTATCTACCTCCTTCATCTGTAGTGCACGAGTATTCAAGGGAGATAATAGTGGTGTGAGTCCTTAAGGTGATTTTTTTTTCTATTGATCACCTCAATAATAATTGAAAATGTATACAAATCAATTGCATGCTGAAAGTGCTAAAATGTTGATTCCATGTTTATTGGTTTTCAAATTATTCAAGTTGTAGTGACCTAGGGTATTGGTCAAAAACGGAATGCTGTTTTATATACATAGTAAATAGCAATTCAGAGTATATAATATACCTATTATTTACATAAATATATATAATTTGTTTAATACATGTTATGTTTGCTGTGGTTTAACTATGTTTTAACTAAACACAAAAACTAAATCTGTATGCATATATACTGAATACATATAATGCATCTACAATCATAATATTAGAAATCCTAGTATATGTCTTTTATGGTGTATTAAGCGTGTGGACTGCCCTATCTAATATAACCATGGTTGAAATATATATATATAATTAAAAAAAAGCCTATGCGATTGATCCCTTTTGGGGTATTGCTTCAGTAGTGAGTCTGATGTATGACACGGCTGGTGCAATATATCCAGGACCAATCGAATAAGTTAAATGTCTATCATATTCTTTTATTGTTGTGAATGTGAAATTTAATAGCATATAGTCTCTTGTAATTCTTTTAGAATTGCATAGTTTAGATCATGTGTAATGTTTTATTGTATATACTAGTGTACTATGACGAGACTTTAATAAACTATAAAAAATATAACGCATGCGTTATACTTTTCTTGTTTTTATTAATACAAAAAGTGTGATTTTAAAGCGCGCGTACATTCGTCATTGCAACTTTCAACCCAGGCCCTATATTTCAATTTTCATCCCAGTTTCAACTAAAACAG